>JABUQX010027484.1:37500-106697 GCA_015478945.1 Trachelipus rathkii | reverse complement strand
CCACCGTTCATTCTTCAAGGGGAGCAGAACCCTTAATATGGTTCACCACATTCCTGTATACTCACGGGTCGAAATATCTAGGCCTCATTCTAGATGACCACCTAACATGCGAACCGCACATTAAACTTCTGAAAAGACTGTCATCGTGTGCTTAAGCCTATTGACGTCAATCTCGCCTCAAGAATCTTGGTGCTTGATTCGTTCTAAAGTTCCTTTTGGTCCCCACATAATTGACTATGGCTGTATGATATATGGTCAGGCCTCCCAACCCTACTAACACTTGTAGATCATCCTAAAACGAGGCTCATCCGTATCTCCACAAGATTCTTTCCGATTCGTCCCCAGGGTAAAAGCCTTGAAGTTGAATCCGCATGTTGATGCCACTCTCTCTTCCCGAATGGAATACTACATGTGTACTATTTAATTCTTCGCAATTTCAAACCTCCAATTACCATTTCTTCTGATCTACCAAATTCTGCAAAGTAGATACCTCCGATATCTCCTTGCTGCCATTTGCAACAGTTTATAACATCCTTAATGTCCTTAATATTCCTTTGATGAAGGGTACACACCTTGGATATTCCCTGCTCCCACCATGTTTTATCCTGATCTCTCTCTCTCTCTCTCTCTCTCTCTCTCTCTCTTCTCTCTCTTCTCTTCTCTCTCGTCTCTCTCTCTTCTCTTCACAAATCTAGCCAACGCGCTGTCTTGTTAAAAGGCATCTTCTGGTCTCATTCCGCAGTTCACGGTAGATTTACTCTAGTATTTACTGATGGCTCTAATGAAAGGATAGTGTGGGTGCGTCTGCTGTCTTTCCTGACCGTAATATTTCACATAACCTCCCCACTCATGCTTCAATGTTTTTAGCGACATGAATTAATGGCTATTAATGATTTGTCCTCTCTCGATAGTTTTATTCCTTAACCAAGACCACTCTTATGTCATTTATTCAGATTAGCTCAGCGCCCTCCAAGTGCTTAAAGGCCCCTATTCTAAAAACACAATGGTATCCGTTGTACAATAATTTCTTCGGCTGCTCCACTCTCGTAAGAAACAAATTACACTATGTTGGACCCCCTCTCATTTAGGGGTAACTGGCAACGAAATAGCTGACATGAGAGGCCGAATTGCCGCTTCTCTTTCCGGAGCCTTGTTCCTAGGTACCTCTCGGATAACATTCGATATGGTCGCCTACCATCATCTGATTATTACCGTGCTCTCCGACAAGGCTTACGGACTCACTGGCAAGAGTGTTGGACGCCATATCCCACAATCTGTTCACCATATCTTCATTGATTGTCCTCAACTGAAACCTATTCGCGTTGTCATTTTCCTACTATTTGGGTGACATAAACACCTTCTAAAAGGTTATTCTATTTTTATTGAATCCTTCACTATTAATCGTAACTCTATTTTCTCTTATCTCTAAGAACTGAATATTCTTCACAACATTTAATTTTGTTATGTAATATTAGGACTATTTATAGGATGTAAGTGACATATTTATTTAGCTTTTTATTTTATTTTTGCCTGAATATTAATTTCGCCATCCATTTTTTTCCTTTTATGACATTTAAAATATGTATGGAGGGTGTAACAGCGACTCGGCTGCCTCCTAACCTAACACTAAAGTTGAGACGGACACTCTCAACGCGATAGTCATGTTTGTTGGATTAACATTTGATATTTCAACCCCTAAATACTAAGTGAGATCGCTGCAGTATCTCGCTTCGACTTGAGAGATCCATAATGAGCGAGTACTCGTGTACGACAGTAGTGTACATGAAACAGCCACTAATATACGAGCAACTCCAACAGAATGAACCAAACATACTCGAGTCTACACTGCTTAGGAAGAACACGTAGACAGAATATCACAAGATTAATTTAGTAACAGTTCAGACAAGCTAAAGTAAAGATTTTATAAGCCACATGAGAAACATCGATGTTAGGAGATTCGAGATTTTTAAGACGTGTTGTCTTACATGAGGGTATTAATGTTTTAATCATAGGCACACACTTTACCATCCTATACATTATATTCTGACCGGAAATTTAATGTAAATATAAATTGATTATTAAATTTGATATATTATATTTTAAACGAGTTAGAGGACGAAATTCTTAGTAATTATTCTGGGTCTCAAGACAATAAGCAACAGATTTAGGATTTAGAGTTAATAAGAGAGGTGGTATTTAACGACGAATGCAAGAGTTAGTGTGTTAAGCCAAAGGAGGTGTATGGTTAAAAAGTCTAATAGATAAAGCCCATGAGAGCTTTTAAGATCTGCATTATAATCATCGACATAGCACATCAGCCACAATGATAAAATAAAGGCTTTAATGAAAAACAATACAATAGACAAAATCTCAAAAGCGTAAATCAAAAAGCTAAATAAGTCAACCAATAATTAAATTGACTCACGGAATAACTGTAAAAATTTTAGCGTGTTATTTATTTTTCTCTATTATGTTAATATTATTATTAATTTTTCATAATATAATTTTGGTGAAATCCAATTTTTGCCAATATACAACTACATATAAAATTGAAAAATTAAGACATATAATAATCAAAAGTTTCGAGTTTTTTTTCTAATAATTATAATTCACTAATTGAGATAATTGCCTTTTTCAATCAAAAGGCACCTTTATGGTGGAAACCAGGTATGATTTTTTAATCCTTTATATTGCTTCATTGTACTTATAATTCGAGACATCTCCGCTTACTCCGGGCTCCGATCCACCGGGACGTAACATATACACGAAGACTATATAATTTAAAAATCGCGGGCTTCAAGCTGAATCTTAGACACGGGCACCTCATCCTTTTTTTCTGTTAATCAAAATTTTGGTTAGAGAGCTATCGTCCATTAGACCCAGCGGGAGTTATCACGGCGGCGAACACTGTGAACTTACAACTTTAAATAACTGTGTGAAGAATAATACTCTATTGTTATTTTCAACTATACTCAATATTCCTGAAATTTTGCTCAGATGCCACGTTTTTTCTCATGAGGTATCCGCTGATAGTGCAAGTATGATCATATAAGTGTTTACTGGTAAATACTGGTGAGAAAAGCGAAGTTTAAATACGCGATAGTCATACACCGTGAATAATTAACTTATAGAGTGAACCAACGGAAATTCAGAAAACTAAAATGAAATGTGTTGGTTTGTCATACTGATAAAAATGAAATACAAGAAAAGCAGCATATAATTCGTGAAAGAGAAATCAGGTGCATTGTTAGCGTGTAACCAGCTAGAAATGATGGTGGTAAGACAACTTGAAGAATGTATATAAAAATTGAAAAATTCATATTCCGCGTGGTGAAGCAATCATGTGTAAACAATTTTTGATTCGTGGCATACTGGCAAAAAAGGTGGACACATCATCAACTGCAGTTAAGAAAGTTAAAGAAGATGGTCGTCCCGCCCACCTACAGGTGAATTAAATAATATTCTCGTTCTAGGCCTAATATTGAGGTCTGGCGAGTTTACTAAAAAGTAATTCATTTATTTTTATAAATTTCATCGTAGTTAAGCATTATACATATTACGGTAAAAAAAAAATTAATTTTAGTGCTCAGTGATCTAGAATGTTTAAACCAAAAACCATAATTTATTAAATAATAAAAGAATCTGATATAGTTGTCAATGGGGATTTTTTGGGTTGCAGAGGGGGGCTATACACTCGTTGGCACTTGGCAGTAAATCTCCCCCGGAATCTCTTTCACCTCACTCCAAGCTGTTTATACAACTACTACTATAGTTATTCCTAGACGCTTACAGCACTCTTTCTGTTCCTCATTTATGATGTTATTTTTAAAGTAAATAGTGGAACATGATAAAAAATTAAATAGTTTAAAAATTATCTTAATTTTTTTAATTCAGCTACCAGCTCCGCTCCGTACTTAACCTGAGGCTTACCTATCAACCTAAGAATAATATTAAAATTTTGCTTAGATTAAAGATTCTTGCCAATTTCATTTTATAATCAATTTCATTTATCAGTAACTGCCTTTAATTAATCTTTTATTATGATTATTTAATCATGGAAGTAACTATTCTTCCGTAGAAGAAGTGGAGATTCAAAACTATACGTAATGTTCTCAAATTATTGTGGTGTAAATTAAGCGAATATATTTAAAGAAGAATCTTTGTTGTTATTTAGATTTTTGTAGAAGAATGTATTGTGATTTTGTAGTGTGATCATGCTCATGAGGTAAGAATGACATAACTTATATTGAATTTATAACCTGTTTATATTATCTAAATCTATTGCATGGCAGAATCTTTATTCTATTTTCTTGGTACCTATAAATATATATAGTATATATATCATAGCGTAGGAATTACCGTTCACTCACTAACACTCTTGTGTACAACCCTAGTTTTATGACAACGCCCAGTCTTAAATACTTATTGTAAAAACAACTATCAGTGGAAATCATATAAAACTTCTTTCTTATTGAAGAAATTATCAATAATACTGTATAATTATTTTACGTCATATTTATTACCATATGATTGAGGCAGAGAAATAAATTTGTTAGTTATTTCAATAAATGCTTTAATTAACTCAATTATGTCTTCTATCTTATACTCAGCTCCAATATACTCACAATCTTGTGACATACAACTGCAACATTTTATACTTTTTAATAAAATAAAAATTTCAAGTACATTTGTATTTATTTTAATAAATTTGGCGTGTATATGGGTGTTGTTGTAGTTTATTTCGTTCAATTATTCTCTGGAGGCGTGAACTGTTGTTTCTCTCAATATATATATATATTTGGTCATGGTTGGTGTTTTTTGACAGTTCCTTCAAAATATTCTTAGTAATTTCTAGTTTTCACGTACTTTGAATGAAGTTGTTGCTAGCGCTTTGTATTAGAACATACGCTTATATATCTTATGGGATAATTTTCTGATCGAATTTTAGCTCTTTCGGAATGGGTAAATGGATGTAAAGCTTTTTTTAATCCTATTAGCTCTCTTGCTACTCTTTAAACTGTTAATTAGTCAATTTAATTAAAAATTTGTCTTTAAAATAAGACTTAAACATATCCTTATGCTCATAAAAATTACATTCTGTTAAAATATTGAAGGTGAGGATTAACAATAAATTTAATATTTTTATGTTCGAACTTTTCTTGAAAAGCCTTTTTGGGTGTTAATTGTTAAATTTTATGTTAAATCCTCACTATAATTTTGTATTGAATCGTCAAATTGGGTCCTTATCCAATCTTATTTCTCACCAATCATACATTCATGATTTTCTTATATATATTATTATTACTATATGATTTATATTATTTTATATTAATGGATTTTTTTGAACCCCAATCTTTTTGATTGGTTTTATTTTTACCTCTCATCTTTTATTATATTATATTACTATTATTTTATATTATTACTTATTTTTATATTATTTTATTTTTTTTTATTATATTATATATTTTTATTTTTTTATTTTATTTATTTTTTTGATTATATTTATGTTATTATTTATATATACTAATATATAGTATATTATTTTTTTATATTATATATATATATCTGTTATCTCTCTTTTCTTTTTATCATTTTTATCTTTATCTGTCTTTGTTAATAATTCTTTCTTCTGGCTTCTGTTTTCTGGTTTGGTTGTTTAACGTATGGATTATTGAATCTGTCTCTTTCTTTTTTTTCAGTTCCTATTGAACTAATATATATATGGATCTTTTGGAATTCCCACCTTTATTACTCTCTTATGTAGAGTGCAATAACTCTACCTTTTCTACCATTGCACTATGTGCCCTCCATTTGGGCCATTTCCCCCGGAGCCTTATATTCCTCTTGTGCATTATTTACAGAGTCTACTGTTCTTTATCTACTTTCTCCCCGTGGATTGAGGGTACAGTTTAAAAACTGCGGTCACTTACCCTCACCTCTGTACCGTGGTCGCGCAAGTTTAGTAAGTTGGAACCTGAGTCTGTGCTATACCACTTGGGTGAGGGCTTTCTGCTTACTTTTTGTGTGTATTATATGATTATTTATACTTTGCGTGAAGTTACATTATGGTGCCGTGTTTCATTGTATTAAGCGTGTGGTCACTCTAGTGGTGAACGTAAGTCTGGAGGATTCTTGGCCCATTTTCAACTCTTCTTATACAGTCCTCACCATATCGGTGTAGGTCCGGGTGGTTGTCGTGTGTGATGTTCTCTGTATTGTGACCTGCTGTGGAAAGAGGAATTTCGCTTTGTCCTTTATTAATATACGCCTTTCTCAGCCATTCCTGTTTATTTATAGTTTTTTTAATATTCTATTTTCATATTAGAGTTGCCATTTTTTTTTTAATTATCTATATTTTTTATTATTATTTTTAAATAATTATTTACCTTCAAGTTCCCATTAAAAATTCCATTAATATTGTGTTTTAAAACTAAAAGAAGCCACAATCAACAACAATTATCCAATGCTTGGAGTGCGACCTTGGAGCATCTTTGTCCTCTCTTATCTATCTAGATCTTTGTATTTTATGATTTCTTTTCTCTCTTATCTATATCTGATTCTTCGCAAAATTCATATCGTATTCGTTTCTTATATTCATATATCTCTCTATCTATCTTCTATGCCTTTTTCAACTCTCTTATCTCCTATAATCTCTATTTTTTCTCTCTCTATATCTCTATTACTTCACATATCTAGTCCTGTGCTGGTGAATTTTATCAGCAGACATGTTTCATTCGATGTATTACATACTGCGATCTGCTACACTTATATATAAACTCTCTATATCTATCTATATATATCTCTTCTCAGTAGGCTTCTTGCTCATATATATCTATTGATGAATAGAACATCTTTAACTATATATCCTATATTTCCTATATATTATATATTATTCTATACTTCGATATCTCTATAAAAACTCTATATTTTGTTCTACTTTAATTTGTTTTCTTTCTTGTATTTTCTATTTATCTGGCACGCTATGTATATTATTTTTATATATCTCATATTATATCATTCTTATATTGTCCTATCGATGAGAGACGTAAACCAGCTTCGTATTTGGAAGAATGTTCTTTATCCCTATATCTTATGAATTATATGATTCCGTCAACAAACATGTTTATGAATTTCCCCCGACGGAATACTCCTGATTCATATTACTATTATATCTTAATATATACATGCCAATACTCTTTGATATGTGTAGGCATTTCCTTAGTTCAATGATTTATTTTCTATATATCAATTTTTCCACTTAGCACTTGTTTTCTCTCTCCGATCCTATTCATACTTATTTTTCTTATTTATATCAAATGTCAAACTGGTTTGGTCATCCCTGATACTTGGTAAGGGTACAGGAAGACACTATCCAATTCTTCGGCTAGGAAGGTATTATATATAAAAAGAATTACTTCAAAATCATTCGAAATACCCCTAACTGCAGAAACTGCAAAGGACCCCACAGGTGCTTCCTCTTGTGCAATGCCCGTGCTTACCGTGTTATGAACAGGGAGGTTTTAAGAGTCGTAGCTACTTATAGCGATAAATTGACAGGAAGATGCTATTATACCCCAGCTCAATTAAAAAATCAGACAAATCAAGAATCAAATCTTAATACGCACTAGAATACTAAAAGCTACCTATCCCTACGACCCTCCACGTGTCTATATGTATATTATGGTACATCAATTTTTATGGGTTACATATTCTTTGATTTAATATATTAAATTTCCGTTAAAACTCACAATATATTTAACTATAGTTAACTTTAATGTAGCCTGGCACTACTACCGAACTTCTCAAATAAGCACAAAAGCAGCCCTTGATTGAATCTCCGCGCAAAGTAGCCATCAACAAGCCTATCGTCCTGAGAGCATTAAACTCTCAACAAGCGTAACTCAATGAAATACTTAAGCTACTCATCTAAAATGTGTATTTATTTATTAAGGTCCAATATATCAATAAATTTGGAAAACATTTCCTGCCAAAGCACACTGTCCCAACTCACTCATTTGGGTCAACCAAGCTTATGCAGAGGACTGTCTCATTTTGTCCCTTAATTTCGCATCTCTCACTTATACAAATACCCTGTATAAGATTGCTTTTAAAACGACACAGAAATGAGACAGTGCCGCCTTAAGTTTAATAGATTATTCGTTTAAATATAGAGTCAACTCATCATATTACTAATAACTACATGTTTGAACTTTCTCCGAGATGTATAAAAGAATGCAACTGCGATCTAGAGTAACCTTCTGCCATATAAGTGCGTAGCTTTCTGATACTTTAATTTCATATTAGCTTATTATGAGCTATGCTCCATATATTACAATCCCAACTACATTGAAACAACTCTGACTCATACCTATTCACAATATAGTCTTATATTCAAGTACTAGTTTTATGGGTTTCCTCTTTATTCTTCCTAATAATTCTTAATTCATCACTTTCTTTAGTCGCCACTCTGAAGGGATTCTATACCCTAGAAAGATTGAATTAGAGACAGCTCCCAAATGGACTGAGTGGCGATAACCCATATTCTTCTTTCTAATAGTATCTTCCTGATCATCATTGTCCGAAGTAAAGTAATGGAAACTGTTCAAAACTCTAAGTAAAAGCGTGCGCAAACGCTCTTAAGAACGTATCTCGAGTGTGTATCTACTGAATTCTATAATCTCGATTCTCTCCATTCTTCTGTTATACAAATCAAACTACGCCAATTGATTCCCAAAATCCCTCACGCATGATGAACTACTATGGGAAAAAGTTCTGCGCATAAAATCAGACCTGCCAATTATTTCATCGAATATCCATACTTGGAAATGCGATGTCGTAACTTTCACCTATGTGGCCAATGATCATTTCCACTCAAAAAACGATACCTGACTTTCGGATACACTTCCTTCCCCATTCCATGGAAAGACCATTGCCCTATGCCCCTACCCTCACAATTCTGATATTCACTGTCATTTGCCAAGCGCGGTTCTGTATACTGCTCTCACTAATATAATATGGAGCATTACAATGCTCTCTAGTTAACGCAATTATGTTCAACAAACTCCACATAAAAGTTGGATTTGTTGAATTATCAACTTATCTCGCATTGCATGCGTGAAGCTCTTTCACACCATAAAATACATTTGCAAAACTCCTCCCCTAAAAGAGTCATACCAACTAACAAGATCTTGGTGTAGTGACTACCGCTCGCGTCCCCCCAGTGTATTTGTTCTCTCCTTCTCGTGAGCCAAGACCCACTCCCTCAATCTTCCCTCTCAATCGAACCCTAACCTCCAAACATTCCCCAGTCACATAAGACAATCTGTCTCTAATAAGCCACCATCATGATATATCCCTCACCATAGATTACTTTCCTTCAATGGGATTGTCGTGGCCTTATATTACTCTAGATGGTTACGAGAGAACTTGTTCAAGTAGTCTAAATAAACATTAATGCAGCGATCCAAAAGTTGATCAATGTATGTGCTCAGGTAACCTTCGACATATTATAGTCTAATTACGTTAGACTTCTTTCAACCATTTCTGAATATAAATTGCCGATTAACTTCTTAATAGAAAGAGGTGACATAATGATAGGGAGGGGCAGGAATATCTATTCACAAATCTATCTCCCTATTCCCTCAAGTCCCTCTTCATAAACCAATTCACAGAGCGGCAAGAGAATTCACTTGTCATCCGACATTACTAATCTCAATCTAACTTAGCTCCGAGTAGTGAATTTACTAGGTCGACTTAGACAGATCTTTTCTGAAAAACAGCTCCCTGCTCCGATTGTTATACTAAGTGACTTCAACCTCCGTCCCCCCCTTAGGGTGACTCTGACACTTCATCTAAGTCCAAGATCTTTTTAGATCTTGGTCCTAGCCCCTTTTTCCCTGGGATGCCTTAACACAGGACTGCCTACACCTACATAGAACGTTTAGATACACACACTTCTTCTTTCGCTCCTTGATATCTCCTTTTGTTTCCCATTCCCTTATGGATCGTTTTACTGGTCCCGCTTTGATTATTTATTCGACAGCGATCATTACCCAATATGCATAAAAATGAGCTTAGTTCCAAGCCCAATGCAAAACCCAACTCCAGCTGGCGTTATGACCGAGCGTATGATGGACTCCTTTTTATCAAGTGCCACACTATCCTCTTTCCTCCTTTTCAATAAACGATTTGTCCGACTGTTGACTGGATGCCTTTTGCTTCCTTCCAGAAATGTAGTCATCTGTATCTGCATGCGGAAGAATTGCATCCCGTCAGTCTGTCCTCTAGAGCAGGCGTTGGTCAACCCTTACTTGGTGTCCAAGAAGTGCGTCAACAAGCCAACCGAGAAGAAGTAAGAATACACTCCTACTAGGCAATAATAAAAAGACCCTGCAACCAGCCTACCAAAACATGATTATTTATAAAGCAGCAGCAGCGAGATCTCTCGGCGAATAAATCGTCAAACGCGTAAACCATATTTTCGAACTTACATAACATATCGACTGTTTATTACACAACTCCCCTTCCTTTAGTGTGAATAGTTACACAGAAAATATCTCGTTCCTCCAATAACTCCTCACTCACAGTCACAGTCGCTATCCGTTATGGGCCGATAATATAGCTGATACGATCTCCGCTCTGCGGTGGTATAGCGGATTAGCGTTAAAGGTTATAGCTTGTGCTAACCATTCGAGTTCATGATGCCGCTACATCTGACGCCTTTTCAAAAACTGAGAAACCTGTAACACGAGCAACTGCAGAACCTTTTCTGAAACAGCGAAGGGTGAAGATCATACCTACAACCGTTCTTTTCACACTTGCAGGTTCAATAACACTAGCACTGGCGAGGTGAGCAAAGACGTTGCTCTTGGGTCCAGACTGATTCGTATATCATGCTCCGTCATATACATCCTCGGCATGAAGCATTTTTGCTGAGATCTATATAAAGATATCTGGATCGAATCACACACATACTTTTCCATTATTTGGACTACATGCTATTTGTAATATCCACTCCAATTACCTGTGAATACGATCCGAAGCTGGTGGATATACCAAAGACTCATCTCACTGACCTGCCATAGCCTGTAAATTTAATGAAAGAAAATGGTTTCATGGTCCGCTTTATCTCACTGTTATCTGTGAAGACAGTCGCCAAGCCTTTTTCCAAACTTCCAGTTTTGTTTGCTTCCGCAAAACATCGTTCGACAGCGGACCCCTTGTTAAAACTGGACTATGACATCCGGGAAAGCTTCTCAACTGGTGTGGATGTTCTTGTGTCTTCTTAGACATTGAAAAAAGCTTTATGATTATAACAACTGGAGAACTGATTTCTCCCTTAACTCCATTCGCATCGGTTTTTCGGCGGACACCTTCCCTACTTTTTTCATTAATGTCCTTTGTCAAACAGATCCATCCAAAGTTCGGTGCTCTTCTATTCTATCACTTATTTATCACCATCTTTTACTCTGATGAAGGCTTTCCTGACAGGGTAGTGTTGCTATAGTGTACTACTATTTCTCTTGGATTTAATAGACTACATTTGTTTTACTATCTATCCGTATATAAGTAAAGCTGAACGGTCAATTTTTCTCTCTATGTTTGCATACCTTGTGTTATATATATAAACCGGTGCCGAAGCTGCCTTTTTCTGAACGCAACTTCAAACTAGGCTATTGGAATATGTCACAATGGGATAACTCCCATGGCTTCGCTTTTCTCCCACCAATAACCTCAGCAGTGCTTTTCAAAAACAAAAAGGGAAATCGAAGAACTTGCCACCTCTTTACTCCAAGCGAACCTTACCTATTATATGGTTCTCACCATTCTTAACTTCACAGGTTAAAATTTTAGGGTCTATACATCCTAGGACGACCACTTACATATGCACCGCATATTAAATACCAAAAAACAACTTGTCATCGCGCGCTTAACCTGTTACGTCATCTCGCTCAAAATCTTGGTGCTGATCGCAATTCCCTTTTACGTCTATATATCGCCCTGATGTATCGATCGATGCTTTGAGACTATGCTGTGTAGTATAGTGGTCAGTGCCTCCCCTACTCACTGCATCTGTTGGATTACCATTCAAAAACGAGCAATCCTATCTCCACTGGTGCCTTCGATCGTCCCCCGGGTAGCCTTTAGAAGTTGAAGCCAATGTAATTCAACTCTCTCTTCTTGTATAGTGTTTACATCATGTATATTATTGTATATTATATTATACAAAGTTACCTTCGTTTTCAAATCCCAGTACACGTCTGTACCCTCACACTACTTAGTGAGATCTGCAGGAGGTTCATATCAAACCCTAATTTAAACTTAGCCACTCGAACATATGATAAGTATATATATATATAATATATATATATATCAGTATAGTTTCATAACATCTTTAATTTCCTATTTAATATCCCTTTACAAAAGGTGCTGACTTTCTCATATGATGAAGATACACACCTTGGTTGTTCCCCGCTCCCACCATTTCTTGGCTCTGACCTATCTCTCAATCAAAGCACTTACTGCAGCCCTGTTAAAGCATACATTCTTTAGTCTCATTCCACAGTTCATGTTGATGAGTTCACCCCAGTATTTACTGATTGCTCTAAAAACCGGGACATGTGGCGCATCTGCTGTCGTTTCATGATCGCTAAACTTTCCCATACCCTCCCCCCGCACCCTTATGCTTCAATTTTCACAGCAGTAATTAAATGGTGCTAATAATGATTGCTGTCTTGTCTCGAAACTTATCCTTAACCAAGATCAATCTTATATGTTTATTTATTTCAGTTCGCTCGCGCGCTACAACGCTAAAACCCCTTATTTCTAATAAAATACAATGTATCTATACGCTGTGCATGACAATTGTATTTTGCTTTTATCTTTTATACAAGATTAACAATTATTTTTATGTTGACCCCTTCTCATGGTGAAGGGCTAACTG
The DNA here is from genome assembly GCA_015478945.1 of Trachelipus rathkii. Lineage (NCBI taxonomy): Eukaryota > Metazoa > Arthropoda > Malacostraca > Isopoda > Trachelipodidae > Trachelipus > Trachelipus rathkii. The sequence goes on along the minus strand of JABUQX010027484.1, from coordinate 93,754 downwards.
TCAATTAAATCGCTTATGACATATTAGTGAGAGACAAAAAATGGCCACCTCCTCATTTCGATTTTCCAGGTACCTCCCGGATGCTCAATTCGACAAGGCATTAACCTCCCATCCACCGATACTATCGCTGCTCCTACGACATAGGAGTTTTCGATCTTAGTTGGCAAGAAGCCGCTGTACGAATGATACAGAGAGGATAAACGTGAAACTAGAAATATAAATAGATGGGTCGATTGTGATCTTCCTACCACCGACGAAAACGCTTAACACAAGTGATAACTTAGATATTATTGCCATTATATAAATTATATATAAGTAATAATAACTAAATATTTACAATCCTACCTACACTATATGTTACGGAAACCCCCTCCCATTTGCATAATTTTGTCTTTCTCCATATTTTCATTGATTGTTCTCAGCTGGACCCTATTCGCCGCCTTTCTTTTTCCTACTTTACGATCCATACACCTTCCAAAAGATATCTCCATATTTATCCACTCCCTTAACAAAGTTTTATTTACTGTTTCTACAAGATAGTTGAAAATATTTCTCTATAATATTTGATTTTGTTATTAATACTAGACTTACTTAATACTGCAAGATAGCACTTTGTTTAGTTTTTTTGTTTATTAAGTGACTGTGAGTAATATTCGTTTTCTCTATTTGGATACGTGTTTTGGACGTTTGAATATGAATGATCACAGACCCGCCCATGGTTTGATTTTTCAACCCAGTATGGCCGCTTTGTGAGCCGTGTTTGGTCCTGTACACTGACAAAAAAAAAAAAAAAAATATATATACATAATAATATTAAATATATATAAATATAATAATTTTATTATAATATATATATATATATTATATAATATAATTATACATTATATTATATATATATATATATATGAACAGTCTCGCCAAAGAAGAAGCACCCCATCGTCCGCCGAATCGGAAGAAGATTCAAATTCCCTTTTTGACGGGTTACTCAATCCCGTTTTTGATTTCCCAAACCCCTCACAAGAAGAAAAGAAACTTGGGCGCAAAGCAAGGAAAAGGAGAGCCAAGAATGCGTGCAAAAGAAAACCGCTAAAAATTGATTTTAAAGAAATTGGTTGGGACGAATGGATAATTGCTCCACAATTCTACGAAGTAAGTAGAATTTAGCTTACATTGTTGTTGTTGTTTTTTTCTTTTTGTGTTGAATTGAGCCTTGCCTACCTTAAGTAGTGGATGTAGTGTCCAAAAAAAACTTTATGTTTATTTAAACTGGTAAAAATGGTTGGGCATTGCAATTTATGTAAAGTTCTATATTTTACTTAAATCACATGCAAGCTCTGGAAGGGATTAGGATGGGACCATGAGACAGTTTTTGATACGCTGATGTTACTTCTTACTGTGTCTGCTGTTTCAAAGTTAAATGTAACTTTTCTGCTAAATTTAGGAAATTAGAATGTGTCAATGGATATCAATAAATGTTTTTTATTATTATTATTTTTTTTAATTTATTTATTTTTTATTTATAAGTTTACACCTCACAGAATTTTGCCCTTAACTTGAAAGGGGGAGTGGGTGCTGCTGCTGCAACTTTTCCCGACCTCTCTCTCACAAACACACACACAAACACACACACCTACACACACACAGTAAAGATAAAGATAATCTTAAAAAATACAAAGTAAAGATTAAAGATATTCATTCCGTCCTCTAAAAGACCAACTAAAGATAATCTCTCCTTAAAAAGACAAAGAAAAGATAATTCCTCCTTAAAAAGAATTCCCTCCTTAAAAAAAAACAAAGATAATCCCTCTTAAATAAAACCAAGTAAATATAATACTTCCTTAAAAAAAAGTAAGATTGTTCCTTTTATAGCCTTGAGTTTACGCAGTTAAAGTTTAAGAAAAGAAGAGAATAACTACATCAATACTACAATACTACACCCTTCCAGCCTATGTTATAAACAAATACCAACCTCGAAGCATGAGTGTTAAGCTGCCAATAAAACAAAAACATTTTCTTTTTACACCACATCAGTATATTCAGAATTAGAATAGGATTTTGATTTATCGTAGATCATTTCTATTCATGAGCCGTATATCGTAGTTTTTATCAACACATAATTTTATCATCGGGACAATCATTCGTTAATATTACTCAGGACAATCTTATCTGGATAATTCTAGTTATCAGACATTTATATGGGACATATTGTAATTTATCAATTGACAATTTAATCATCCTTTGGTTTAAATTTATCGTAAGATTTACAACAGTACAATTTATATACATGGGCATTTAATCGTAATTTATCTCAAGACATTTATCAATGGCGTATATATCGTAGTTTTATTATCAGATAGTCAGAATTATTTAATCAATGGGTTAATAATTCGTACCGTTTTAATACAACGCTTCTATATTATGTGGTAATTAATCGTAGTTTATCAAGACATTTATCATGGTATATCGTAGTTTATCTAGACATTTATCATGGTATATCTAGGTTTCAGCAGAGCCATTTATTCATGGTATTTAAATAATCCTTTACAGTTTATCAATTGTTTTTTAGTCTTAACAGATAATTTTCACATGATTTAATTCTTGAATGTAATATTTAGCCATTTTTGCTCATATATATTGAGCAATTGTTATTTTAACATTAGACTCTGCATATAGTACAAAAGTCCATTTTCTCTGTTTCTTTTCTTTTTTAGGATACATTCCAAAGGAGTGACATTCAGACTTGTCTGTAGCTCGAAGGCGGCAAGTAAAATGTTTTCTTACCATCATTTCGTGGCTCAGAAACATCTGATCTCCAATTAAAGCAATGCTGTAGTCACCAGGACGGAATTAGGTTTTCAGTATTTGTGTTTGGTAGTATTTAGCCTCTGCTGTAGTACAGAATTTGGTTCATTCTCGTTACCCTGAAAAGGCTCCAAGAGTGTGTTGCGTACCAACCAAATTAGGACCAATATCCTTACTTTACCTTGAAGCAGGAGTACCAACATATAATTACGACTATAGTGAAATGGTTGTTTTAGAATGTGGCATGTTAGTTTTGATAAATATTATTTATCACCAACGCTGGTTGGGGCTTGAGATAACTCACTGCAGTGGAGCATTTATCTGCTGATGGAATGGGGAGTTGTTAAAATATAATAAAAATATTAAAAAATAAAATAAAACCCAATTCAATGTTTTTGAGAGATAAGTCCGTTTATGGTTTGTTGGGTTATGTGAGGGCTAGCGTGGTAGTGCTGTCGGTTTTGTTTCGCATTTTCATGCTTTCGCGCAGAATGTGGCGGGAGGAAGATCATCGAGATGCGTGATCTATGTGCCGGGCCGTAGCAGGCTGAATTTTGGCTGTTTGTGTCTGCTGGAGATCTCTGTGCGCTAGCTCGTTGTTTCGATGAGGGGGTGCGCGGTGAGGCATGGTGGGTGGGTGTTGGGGCGTTGTCGCTGCCTTTCGGGGAACTGATTTATTTGTCGTATAATATTATTATAATATATATATATTATTATTACTTATATAATATTAAATTTAAAACTTTATTAGCTATCTAATTTGTGGTTGAAGTAAAAAATTGTGTAGTGGTACCATAAATAGTAAAAATAAAATCTAAATGGTGGGTGTGAAATAAAGAAAACAAAGAGAAACTGAGTCATATGGACTACCTGAAAAATACTTACATAATTTATTTAATAATAGGTTTGCTCTCTTTCGTCTCTCTCACTCTCTCCCCTCTCTCTCCTCTCCCTGATTCTCTCCATCTCTCTCCTTCTCTTACTCACTCCTCTTAGCTCTTCTCTCTGTCCTCTCTCTTCTCTCCTCACTCTCTCTCGTCTCCAATCACCGTCTCTCATCACAATCTCTCGTCTCTCCTAACACTTTCGGTTCTCATCATTAATACACACACATGTACATCTACACTATTTTACTCAGTATAATATATATAGATAATATAATATAAAATAATAATATATATTATATATTATATATATATATAATATATAATATATATAATATATATTATATATATATTATATAATATATATATTTAGATATAATAATAATAAAACTGAGCCCTATATTTTCTTAATCTTAAAACGGTCAACCTTGAAAACCTAATATCTTAAATCATATATATTATATATATATATAAATATAATATATATATAATTATATATATATATAAATAGATAATATATACATATATAAAAATAGTATATATAGAGAGAAGAGAGAGAGAAGAAGAGAGAGAGTAAGAGAGAGAAGAGAGAGATATCTATCCTTATAAGCTGTCTTTTTTTTTTTTTTTTTGTTGTTTTGTGTTTTATTTTTGTAATTAGATATAGATGGTAAATTAATCATGATAAAAATATATCGTAGAGAAAAAAAAGAGAAATATTTTATTTTTACATACATTGTCTGATACTTCAAATGTAAAGAAATTTCTCCTTTCAAATTTTTGTCATCGTTGCGGAGAAGGAATCCACTTATCCACTGAGCAACCAAATGACAAGTAATGACCCCGTACAAACCGAACTGTCCAATATAAGAAGGTAGACAATACTGGATTTACACTACTATCATTAACTACTACTACAACATACGTATACAACTTATTACTGCTAGTAATAATAATTGAATAATAATAGATAAGTTAAAAAATGAATAGAAAATAATAATAAAATAATAATAAATAATAATAATAATAAATCAATAAAATAAAATGATAAAATAAAATACTAAAATAATGTTACACAAAAAAATTAAAGGATCAACAAAGTATAATAATAATCAATGAATTAAAATAATTGAAAATATTTATACTATTTTTTAATAGACTAATGAATGAGAAAATAATAATAATCTATGAGCAAAATATACATTAAAATACTTAAATTTAAAATATCCAAAATAAAAACACCTTGTAATAAACAATTAAAGTCCAAAATAGCTATAATCAAGCTGGGTAAGCAAATACTTAAATAACGTCAATATTTAAATAATTGTTAAAACTTGTACAAAAGTAAACACTGCTTTTTAAAACCTTCTTAGGACCTGTCACAGTACATATGTTGGAATCTTATAAAATATTTGGTGAAAGAGAAGAGGCTGAGAGAGAGAAGAGAAGAGATAGAGAGAGGGAGAGAGAATAGAGGAAGGGGAGAGATGGAGAGAGAGGGAGAAGATTTATTGGCCGTTTTTAAGGGGTTTTCGTTCTTTTTTCTTCTTACTAAAAAAAACAAGCTGAAACTTTTTTTCTTTTTTATAAGAAACTCGTTTTATAAAAACCTTCATCTTGTGTTTGCAATGCTGTTTTCTAGGGAAACAGATTTTCACAGCAACTCTCACCTTAGTCATTTTCGCGAAAATTCTACAATAAAATATTAATAATGTTCATAGAAATAAATGGGATACTTTCTGTTTTGTCTTTTGACAAGAAAAAAAAAATAATTTACAAAAAAAAAAATATGTGAAATCCTGGCCTAACACTAAATGCTGCCAATTAAGAAAAATCATTACAAGAAGGAAAAACTTGTAAAAACAAGAATCATGTAATTACAGACGAAGATCCAAAAATTTTTTTCTTAAACCCAAAAAAACTCACACATCCCACCAAGACCAACCACCAACTATCAAACAAGTGCTTTTTACTTCCCACACCTCCAACCCTCTCTTCTTCCCCCCCATCTCTCATCTCTCTGGATCTCTTCGTCTTTCTCTCTCCTCTCCTTCTCTCTCTTTCCTCTCCGCTCTCTCGTTTTTTTTCTGCATGCTATCTCTCTCTCTAGGCTCCTCTCCTCTTCCATCTGCTCAGCTCTCTCTCTTCTCTTATATATATATATATATTATATATAATATATAATATAATATAAATATATATATATATATATTACAATAAATAGTAAAGAATCTTTAAATTTTATCACTATGTCTCTGTTATTAAATATTTGATAAAGAAAGCAAATAAATTCTAAAAAGTCACAAAGTTAACTAATATTCTAAAACCGACGAGATAAATAAGCCTCTCGTCCCTTTCCTTGCAAGCGAAGCTTTTTCAGCGGACGTAAAAGCTCTGAAAACAAAATTTACAGGGTATTCTAATGTTTCTGATACTGGCTTGATATGCATATAATTTCCTTATTCAAGAACCTAGGGCTGCATAATATAATATAATATAATAATAATAAAAAAATAAATATAATAATATAAAATAATTAATATAATATTGGAGAACAGAATATGAGAAACATTAAAAACAATTATTTTCATAAGTTGTTCAAACACAGTGTTAATTCGTAGAAAAGAAAAGTGGGGTTGCAAGGAAATTAGAAATAAATGTTAGGGAAAAGATTGGGGAGATTGGATAGAGGAAGAGTGAGAATGAAGGAGAGAGAGGATAAGCTTAATTAAAATAAAGGAGAAGAATAGAAATCCTTTTTAATGTAAATATTGATAGAGAAGAGTTGTATATGTGAGAGAGAGGGGAAGAGAGAGAGAGAGAGAGAGAGAGAGGGAGGAGAGAGAGTAGAGAGAAGAGAGAGAGAGATGAGAGAGAGAGAGAGAGAGAGAATATGATTCTTAGAGAGGACTCTCCAAGCGCACCTGCAGTTGAACACCGAGTAGCTCATGAGCAAAACATCACTGATGCATTGAACTATCGGTTTCAGACATTCATCACTCATGTCACTTTCCAATACAAATACTGTGCGCAGTGTGAGATTTACTTCCGAATGTAACTGACGGCGGGGAGAAAATAAAATCTGAAATGTATTAACCATTACACTTGACATGCCGACATCCTGAGGGGGACCAGCAATGGACAAATTAAAATCTACTCATTAATTAACATTGTAAATTCTAGTAATGGTTGAAGCAATTTAAATTGCGTTACTGGTAATTCGCACGAGCTACTAACAATCAGACCTCAAAGCGCTGCTGAATTGTCGTAGAATCAGATAAGTACAGAAGAAGTAGAATCTTTGTCAAAAAGAGTAAAATATCTTTGAAAAATTTTGCCTTAAAAAAATTTTGCTTCGAATTCTTGATATGAAAGAGTTACGAAAAGGATAAATCTTTCCATGTAATAGAAAAAAATTGAAGTCTCCTAAACTGTCTCTCTTCTCCTCTCCGTCTCTCTCTCTAATTAATATAAATAGTATATTATATTACATATATATATGATATAATATATGATGATATATGTAATATATTATTATATATATGTATATATATCAAAGTAAGTATATATATATCTATATAATAATAAATATCTTAATAAAAAGATGTATGTGACATCGCGCATGAACGCATCGCAATCCGCAACCTAACATCTCGTGGAAACGATCCGCAATCCGCTGCATCCACACCTTTTCCAGGAGATCGGTGAATAGTAATAGATATATAGAAATATATAGTTAGAGTATATATTATATATATTATATATTAATTATAAATTATTATAATATAATATTATAATACTTATAATATATTAATTTACTCCGACTCCATTCCTGTCTCTTTTGGCGTAACTATTTCAAAAAAATAATGCATGCCACGAAATGCCCAGGTGTTCTATAAGGAAATTGTAATACGTTCCAACATGAAAAGTTAAAACAATTATTATTAATTTTTATATTCTCTTTTCTTTTTTTAGCATTTTATTAGCTTGAAATATTAGTATATCACTTGTAAAAGTTAATATTGTGCCCTCAGGAATAATAGTAATTTAAATACAGGGGGCATATGGCATATGTCCTTCTCATCATATCAAGGAATAACCTTGATCCGTTGCCAGGTTGTATGTGACTAAACATAAAGTCATAATTAATCAAATTATTGAGGAAACATTTAATCAGATACCTCTTATCATTATATAATATAATCCATAAGTGTTAATATCGAGGAATATCCTCTGCAACCGAATTCGATCCAAGAACCAATTAAAAAATCCCCTTATGGAGAACGTATTGAGTCCTAGGGTAAGTGGTTCATTAAGTATTAATAAGTATAGAACACACAAGTGTAAATAACAAGCATAAAATGAAAACATAATCAAGTAAAATAGAATATACATAAAACCCTAAATCTTCCAGGTCCGCCGCGAGTTGGCTGAAAGTCCCATTGATGGTGTATTCCATGGAGTTGGGGACCTGTGAATGTGTCGCAAGAAATCGGTTTGCTATTCGCTTGAGAGGCTGAATTAAACCAAGGGGGTTTGAAGTGAGTGACCTTTGAAAGATTCTTGTCATAAATAAAGGGGCTATATATTCATCTTGCCAGATGCAGTTAAGTTATTAGGAGTGCGTGCGCTCTGTAAAATATTAATTGTATATTGATTATACGTGCAAATCTGAAAATAGGTGTGTATGCAATGGTGAGGCAATTATATGTATATGGTGAAGAGTATCGAAATCGGAATGGGACCGCCCAACCAGGCGATGTTGTCCCTTTTCAAGATTGTAGTTGATTTCCAACGTATGGACGTTGGCCGAACATGAGGTTTCCAATGCCTGTTACATGAAATTAAATTAAATAGAGCGCAAAAAGTCAAACCTTAGGAGGGTAAACTTCAAAGTGATATATAAGATTAATACGAATGTGACTTTTAGGAACGAAGAAAATCAAACACGGTGAATGTAAGTCGTAGAAACATATCAGCGGAATATTCATCAATTTCCATTCAGCGTCATCTTGTACGCTCTCAAATAATAAGGAGCAATACGTAAGAGTTTACGGCAGGGTTAATGAGGTGATCTCCATGGTATTTGTTGTTTTGGTTTTCTGTCAACGTGATAGGTAGCTACCAGGCGATGAAGCCCCAGGTTAGCTGCACCGCTTTGTGCACAGTAGCGGTCCCTGCGGATGATAGACCCGCGTTAGAAAATATACCCTATGACTCTTCCCATAGCTGATTGATGCCGGCGTTGATGGTTCTTGAAGAAGGAAACTGTGGCTATTAAATCCTAAAAGGTAATTGCCATTCAGTATTTTCCCATTCAATTCTAACCATTGAAACATATTGCCAAGCCCTTTAGTTTTAAGCATTTAAAAGATTCTTAGGGTACTTAGATGCTATATTTTCGACCAGATGAATGGGACGGCGATCACTGAAAATTTTCATCTCCGTAAACGATAAGAATCAAATTCTTGGCCGCGCCGAACAGTGACTGTACGTTCTCTGTTCAGCGCCTCGCCATTACCTACGTGACTGTGTAATCGAAGATGATCAAGAAAGGGAAGGCTTGAGACAACTACACTATCGTTTTCTGTAGCGAGGTGCTTTCCAAATCCGATAAATAACTGTGAGGCTACAAGATAAATGTGAACATCATATGTAGATTAAAATATGCTAAACAAGATTTATTAAAATCCTATATTTGGAATAAGTGTGTTATCTAAAACGATACGTGTCTCGTATATGACTCCATAGCGAACTCTTAACGAACAAGAACTATACCTGTATTATGGAAGAGGATACGTTTTCGAATCGTCGGATAGGAAGAAAGGAAATGAGAACGTGTCTCCTGCTTGCAACCCAAACCTTTTCCTCTTTGTCATCTATAGGGAATTATATCTGTAAAAAAAGGACGATTAGTTTCAATATTAGAACTATCTGCAGTATCTAGTGGAGTATTAGTATGTCAATTATAAGAAGAATGGATATTCGAGGAGGTCGGAACATATGAAGACTTTCTTCGCAAAGTTCTAGAGTGACAGAGCTAGCAACCCGACCATTTACATATTTGCTCGTAGAACTCCTCGACCAGCATTTGAATCTTATGAGCCTAAAGACACCATCTTCTGGGAGCTCTGCCAGTTCCTCACGAGCGACGACAGATCTCAATCTTTGGAAAGAGCACCAAGGGTCCCATATTATGCGGAATACACGAGGAATTTTTAAAGAGTGTTCATCTGTCAATGTTACTTCCACGAAGTATAGAACTCGCGACTAGCATTACGGAACACAAGGAGCGAGGAACATAGTCTTTCTTGCGTGCCTCTAGGCCCTTGATGAACAAGGCAATTAGTTATGTGCCCATAGAAAGGAAAGGTGAATCGGTCAGAATTGGGGCTCCAACTAACGCTCGCGCGCACCACATCCAATCCTCCATACAGTCCTCGAGAGTGATTCCAGAATCATTAATAATCAATTATGTACAAATAGAATAAATGTGTACAGAGTCAACATACCGCTCTGTAGTATTTAAAAGAATATTGACGCCAATTCCATGATATATAGCATAAGAGAACGAAGGACACAAATCCGTATAACAGTATAGCCGAGTCGTAAGAGCCTATATTTAAAGCTTGATTAACTAACAAGTAAATCGGCAAAAACGAAACCTTATGAATCTTCTACCATCGAACGGGTACGAGGTTTCCACAAAGGGGAGCGTAAGCAAGATAGGTTTAACGCCCACAAGTAGCTTAATTACCTCTAAATTATATTAATTTCTTATAAGCATCTCGAATTAACGTATCTTATACAGCTATTTATAGTAATTAACATACACATCGTAGCTGGTAGTAAATAGTATGAAAAGAACTTATATAACATTTAGTGCAATATAGATATAAACTAAAAACTGTCTAGAAGTCCATAATGATTATCTATATGTGCGCTCAGAACCATTGCTCTTGCAAAAAAGTATCTATATTTTCATGCAAAAAATGGACTAAGTAAAATTAGATAACACAATCAACAACCCATAAAGTTAGCTAACGTAGTCGTTAATGCACTTTAATCATTGTTATTAATTTTAAGTACATTAACCAATACTATACTTAAAGGAAAAAAGCAGTTTGTACACCCCCATAAACCTAACAGTGTATGCTGAATCATATTCATAAATATTTGAATAAAAGAAAATTTACTCTTACATTAATTCTCTCTGATATTTGTATAACTTTAATTACTTTACAGAATCGGCATATTAACAAAGGCCTGTATTATTCATGGTATTTGTGAGTTCATCTAACAACACTTGCAATTTACAATTGGCCACTTCCTTGTTCAAAACTAATATATTAGTTTCCTCCATCCGTCTATCCAGATAAGTACTGGAACGTATTTTTACAATACTTAAAATTTATTATTCTACCAAAATATTATATATACTTATATAATACAATATAATATTATACAATTAAATATCCTGCTGATCTCTATAAATCCCCGACTAACCAATATATTAATATATTGGATTAATATAATTGTATTAAGTTTTATTATTATGAATAAGATTTCAAGTGTATGGAAATTGATCTATTACATAAACTATTATGTATATATACTATTATCAACTAATAAATTTATCAATAAACTTGATAAATCTACATGAATCATACGTTATTCATTACTAAAAAAATAAACATATATATTAATTTTGAGAACCCAAGAATAATATCATATTATAAATAAATGCATCAAGATTGTCGCATATGTGTCTCTAATCATTCTAAGCTTACACAACCAGACATAATTAAAAAGAGAAAACCTTTAAGAAGTTGTTTATTTAGTTATAAATCACAAACAATCTTCCAACTTGCTTTGAGAATCTTTGTCTCGTACAACTAAAACAATTCAATCGGATAATCATTCTTCAAAAGGCAACAAAGACATGATAAGTGCATACTGATGTCCAAGTATTTCTGATTATTTCTTAAGATCTCAGCGAGACCAGTTTCCTACCCATCCTGATTCATAGTCACTTCACGTTGAAGCGACAATTCTACTTTAAAATTTATCAGAATACCAAACATAGATACTCTTACTTTACGATCTCATCATGTCTATCTGGACGCTACTGCTTCACCACAACACAGCCCAAAACAACTACACTATACTGGAGACTTACATGATAAGAAAATCACTTCTAAACTTCTCCTTTCCGCGGAGTTAGAGTATTCTCTCTCAACTCAACTCTTATGCTGTACTTTGTGCAAGAGCTATCTCAACTGTTTGAGTTCCTGATCTAGTGACAAATTCTGCTCCTTAATAGAGCCTGTGTTTTAAAAAAGACCAGATGCTTCATAGATAAAAGAGCACACTACACTCCACACGGAATGAACGATTTAAGAACAATAGACTACAAACAGTTGATAGGCAACGTCACATATCTATCGCAGTCATAAAAGAGCTCCGGTTCGACAAGTTTTCAGTGGTTTCATGTTGGCGCATCCCGTTTCTTATAGAGGAGAAGTCACTGGGGAGTATACCTTGACTCTGTACCCCAAACTGGGTAGATCCTAAAAGGACCTAACCTGAAGCCCTATCTAGTTTAATGAACTCTGCACACAAGATAAATAGATAATATAACTTGTCTTTTATAAAGACACCATTGCACACTAGCATAACATCTATTTTAATTTTCAGCTGTCTGACCACCCCTTTAAAGTAAATAAATAACTTAAACAACGAAAATGTCCTAAAAATTGTCGCTCAGCGGGATCTTCTTTGTTTGACCTTTCAAATCTTATGTAAATATACTTCAGAGGCAAATCGACAGATTATCGGCCGTGCTTACTTTAAGTCGCTCAGCTGGAAAAGTACCTCATTGGGTCGTATTCATATACGACTATAATCAAAATCTTCGTATACGTGCAGTCAGCGGACAAACCAAGACCTCCGTTCGGACTGATGATTAAAGGCACTGTTCCTTCAAATTAGTCAATCTTATTGCTTTTGGAACCAAGTAAACTCAGCAATTCAGACCTTATGACTCTTCTTCGACTAAAATAGCGCACAGTTTTCTCTGAGGCTCAAATGAATATCTTCACTTAGACATCTAAAAAGGATATGTGACTTTCGCACTTCTAAACGTATCTGCTCACGTTCCTCTCGGCCTTAATCGTTGCATTGACACTAAGAACAACTGGCTAAGAGGATACAAAGCAGCATGCAAACTAACATAATTCGGATTATAGTTCACTTAGTACTTCTTCATACACGGGTTTTGCGGACGTAACACATTTGTGCCTCTCTTCACAATGACCGGGTCAACCTCTCGTCTGTTTATATCTCTATACTCATTAGTTGGTCTCTGGTTGCGTAACAATATTATCCCTAGTGGCGGGAACACACACTTGATGGAGGTACGATCAAGTTTCTCTTCTAAAGTTGATCTACGTTCTTCGTGTGTCTTGTTTCACTGGAGGTCCACTATACTGCTTCCTTTCATACAATTAAACTACTGCGTAATTTCTCTTTTCATGAGATCGCAAACAGAGGATACCCACTAGTTCCATTTTTATCCTCTTTGTGAACTAGATACCTTTTGACCTACTCTCACTTCATGCTCTTGGGCTTTCGCCTTTCTTCTGCTGTATCCTTCTTTCATAGAATGATAACCAAATCTACGGGCCGTTAAAGCAAGACTGTGGTTGATGGACTTCTCTGAGAAGTTGGGCTCCCAGCAATAGATGCGGCAGTTTGGAGGCGTCTTTTCTACTACAATTACATCTGCATGTAGACCCACCCGTCTCTGTTAGTGGTTTCTTACTCTTTGACGAGCCAGTGATTTCTCAGTAGTTTCCATGAAGTCTTCCAGTGTGACCTCGATGTTCGGCTCGCAAAAAAACAATCGATCGATCCTTCCCTTTTGGTAGACTCGCTAGTCACTGACCGGATCTTTCGGTCACTTCTTTTTATTTTTAGTTAAAAAATCAGTCTCCGGTGTGTCAAGGAGACAATCGTTGTGCTTATACACCTATCTTCCTTTTCTCTTTCGAAAGTTCGTATCCTAAAGACATATATAGCTTCTATCTTACTGCTCGTTCCTCATGAGTCCTTCTTTCACTTTCCGTTTAAATGTAACTAGAATCCACTGTGATACCATGGGAGATTTTTTCTTTCTTCGAGTCATTCTTCTGTCCTGTAGGACCTCTATTCTCTGTCTAAAAACACTTTGGTATTGGAATACTCATTTGTTCTTCTGGCGCTGTGTGCCATTTTTATCTCATGAATGTACTATCTCTCTCCTGTGGGCTAAAAGCGTCTCCGAAGCTATCACTCTCACTATGCGTATTATGCTTTTCGGGACGAGCTCCTGCATACGTCACTCCAACTCTCTTATCTAATATTGATGTCCCCTGAAATCTGAAATTTCACTTCCTTATCGCTTGAGTTACATCAACATTAGTTACAGCTCGTGACCTTTGTGTAACCGAAAAGTTTGTCCTATATCTAGCACTCATGTAATAAAAGCTGGATCTTATTTCTGCTGTCGATTAACTCGATACATTACTTAGTTTGATATTTTAGAAGTCGACTCTTCAACTCTGAGATAAAATCTGAAAGGTTTTTAGAAGGAAACATGTTCAAGCTATTAATCTTCTCGTCTACTGTGTGCACAATCGTGGAGATTTGGACGAATGAAATTCAGAGAAGCGCCTTCAACTACACTGCTATCGATCGTCGGGACTGAGACAAAATGTCTTACGGTCGAAGTGAAAAATAGAGATATCATCTAATGCTTTTGTTATCTGACTAAAAAATAAAATACTTGAGACAGATCTCGGATAATAGAATGTCTCATACTGCTTCTTGTCGCCTACAATATCTACTAGGACTCAGGTCACAACCATTTCTCGTGGCAGATTATTTCATATCATCTACGTGCAAGAGGAACTTCTTTCCTGTAATCTCATGCAGCAGAACTGAACTCTTCACCTCCCTCACCTCTCATGTAGGGTTGAATAGACTTCATTTATAGCTAATCCCTTCTCGCCATGGAATCTTTTTTGTCTTCAGATTCAACCAAATGCTCAATTCCTCTAGGCACTGTACGAAAAAGCCGTGCGATAGAAGTTTAGAGGGATAGGAGCGGAACTGTGTTTGCCTGAGCGCTGAACATATATACCCAAACCCTACTCCCTGGGCGGAATAAGTATTATTGTAGTGCTGGTGCGACTTCCTGTGAGTAATTCTATCAATAAAAAACTTGTTTGCCCTTTTGCTGAGCATTCATCTGTACATTGCATTCCACCGGACCTCATGTGAAGCATTTCACTTGCTTGTTGTGAGTGGTGCCTATCTTTGTCCAAAGGGTGGGTGCGTCCCCACCTTTTTCGATATAAGGTTTGCGTGGTGGGTTCTTCCAACCTTAGTTTGGGAGTCTGGCTTACGTGGCTTTCCCAGGCTTGACTCCTCCTCCTTGGCCTTGGGCCAAATAAATTCCCGCTAAACACCCCAATTTACGTGACAGGTTATTAATAGTAAGTTCTGTACTCGCTTTGTGTTCTAGAGAACTGTTTTCTTATGGAAGTCGTCTGAGCGTTGATCCTCCAGGCAGCCTTCGCTTCTGCGATATAGTATTAGAGGAAAGTTGTGGGAAGGTGAGGTCAATTTTGTCTAAATCAACAGAGTTTAGTCTCTGGCGGAACTCCTAGGGGGGGGGGGCTTCCCTCGAAGGTACTAGGCTTGTCCTCTCTCTCGCTCACGATTCTTCGGTCTGATCTTTCTCTTAGCTCTTTCAAAGGTGCTCTCCTTCATTGATTACTACTTTAAATCTGCTTTACCATTCTCTTCCCTGTTATCGCACTATTTGCGTCTCATCTGAACTGAGGTTTGTTTTGGCCTTCTTCGTTCCACTTAGTAAATAAAACAATGATTCTTTAGAGCAAACACGTAAAGGAAAAAGACTATCGCTATTTAAAATAGAATGCGCAACAAATTAAAGAACGCAATCACTGGCTGAATGTAAGTTTTTTACTACTATGTACGCTTGTCTTAAAATTAAGCTACCGGTTGACTTTCGTTCACTATAAAACAAAGACTGAAGAACAAGAAAAAAAAACACTTTAAGTCTCGTTCGAGCTTTCTAAATTATGCACTGAAAAACTGTAATCGTAAATTTAAGCCCGGTGCTGGTCTTGATCATAAAATTATCTTCTTTCTTATTTTCCCAAAAATGCGCTTAAATAATTATACTTAACTTTAAATATATATATATATATATATATAGTTAATATATATATATTATATATATATATAATTATATAAATCTGTATAATATATACTTATTATATCTATATATATATATATAATCTATATAATAATATATTATTTATATATATATATATTATATATATTATATATTATATATATATATCTAGAGGCCCGTACCTTTTCGCAACTCTACTTTATATATTTCTTATAATATTTAGATAATTATATATATATATTAATATATATATATAGTATATATAATATAGATAATAATAGCGTCGGGCGGGGGGACCAGGCCCGCCTCTTTAGTAGGGGGATGTCCACTCTAAATAAAATAAAAAAATAATAAAAAAAAAAAAAAAAAATTTCGCTCATTATTCTAGCCACGCTGTACTACACAGTATTTATTAGATCAGATAATCATAGAAATTTTTATATTTTACAAAAATGTTAGAAATTAGTACAACATTTCCCATTTTTTCATTTTCAATGTATCAAAAAATGTGACGTTTTTTTTTTAATTTATAAAATGACAAATTGTGGATCGATTTTAATTACTTTTTCAGTGGATACACTCGGTATGTTAGCTTTAAACTGGCAAGTAAATTTTTGATACAGTATTAGTTGCAAAAAAACGGGGCCTAACTTGGTCCGATTCCAAGTCACTTCAACACGACAAAAATGCAAGGCGTATCTTGTTTCGTATTTTAGTATTTATTATTGGACATTTTTATTACTATAATAAATTTAAATGTAATAAAAAGTTACTTATATTAACCCTGGAAAATATTTTAAAAAATGAAATTTAATAAAAAAACATGCAAACACAGTGTCAAAAATTTTATGAGCGTGACTGAGGGTTGAATCGGACACCTACTATATTCGTATTTATTTATCTTATTGACATTTTTGGGTATTACCGCGAATTTTAAATATGGATAAAATAATTATTATATTAAGTTAAAAATTACAAATATAAATTGAAAATACGTAGAAGCGAATTTAAAACATGTCCGATTCACCCTCAATTGGTGGTCCGCTTCACCCGTCCACGGTCGGGCTGAACTCAAAGGAAGGAAACTCTTAATAAACTTTTATATTAGAATGAACATAACTAAATTTTTGTTGCTGATGGCACTTAAAAGTTTAGGCCGTCGATTTACAAAAAAAAAATTCCAAAAAGTGCCAAAATTTGTGAGTGACGGGAGACAAAGTTATACCTAAAGTTGCCACTTCACCCCCCGACGCCTAATATACACTAACCAACCACCATATAAGTACCTATACCAGACGTTATTCCATATATATATTATAGTTAGTTTATATATTCTATATGTATACTAGGTATAATATATTATATATTATAATTTATAATGCTTGCTTAATCTTAGCGCTTTTAGCGTACTATTTTTTAACGGAAAAAATAGTAATGATAATCGTCCGAGAGAAGTATAAATTCGACTAGTATATATTGTTCCATTAAATCTGTTTATTTTTATTTTCTCCTCCCTTGCTACCATTAGCTGTGCGTGTATGAGCGTATGTGCGCGTAGTGTGCGCGTATGTCTATGCATGGGTAGAAATCAGTCTGTTTATTATCTTGAGCGCAGGAGGTGTTCGCTATGCCCGTCACTTGAAGCTACAGATTGACCGCCACTTAGGGTATTGGGAGAACTTTGGGAATTAAACCCCCTTTTAATCCTTCTCTTTTCATTCTTCTTCTTTTCTACTTCGGTATTTCGATTGTGGATTTATATAACTATATTATTATATATAATATATCTATAATATAAGTATAGATATGATTATATATATATATAATAATATATTATTATATAAATTAGAATGAAAATATGGAAGTATCTTTTGAAAGTATTTTTTAAGTTTAGGAAAAATTAGAAGAAGATGTTCTTAGAAGAGGAGGATACAGGGAGGACAGCATTGGAATCTTTCTTTTCCCTTTTCCTTTTCCTTTTTCCCACCGAAAGTCAATATAATCACAATCATCAAAACATTTGGACAATTTTACCTATAACCTGCATGAATAACTAAAAACATACATACCTTTTACACACATATATAAAAATAGCAAAATACGCGAAATAATATCTTAAAATTAAAAAATATTTTTTATCTCGTACATAAAACATGCAAAAAATATTTTAATTTTTTATTTTCATAGTAATAATAATAATTTATTTTATGTTTTCTATTTTTTATTGTCCACCCTGGGATTTCGTCTGTTTGCGGTACAATTTTCCACACTCTTTAGGGAAATTTAATTTGGGAGTAAGAACTTTTCTATCTCCAAATTGTAGAAGAACTTTATCTTCTTAAAACTTGTAGGAGAACTTTATACTCTATACAGTTCTCTGCTTAGTCCTTTTATCCTGGGCTCTTCCATGGGGTGGGTTCAAGCTTCCAGTGAAGGTTGTCAGACTTTTATGTGCCTTTTGGCTGCTCTGGCTGTTTCTGGAAGCTTCCATGTTCGAATGCATCCAATGGCGAGGCTCGCCAGTTGAAGTGGCTGCTTTCTTAGGAGCCACCTTCTGTTGGGGGTTTTGAATAAAAGCTGGGTACCTCTAATTCTTTTATTTGGGTGGAAGCATTTAGCAGTCCTCTTAAGCTATTCCCTAAAACCCACACAACCTGGAAAATAATTGATAAGTTCGCAAATAAATGGGGCTTCCAATAATCAATTACCAATTTAAATGTACAATACATAATATATGAAATTCATTTATAATTTAATTCATTATTATAATTATCAAAATTAATAACTTTTAATTATACAAATATAACACAATTAATGGTTAGAAGTATACAGGAATTATCACTTGACATTTTCGACAATATAAAAATTATTAAATTGTGATTATCACTTAGAAATCTTGGATAAACGGCTGTTGTAATATTTATTATTTGAATTTCTTCAAACATTTATGAAACCTTAATGGAACCATTTCAACATTTTAAACACCCTTTAAAAAGCTGTTGCTATATTTAGTTTTCTATAATTGTCAAAATTAACGAACGATTTTTGCCGTTACATTTCCTTATATATAAACCAGTATTGTAAAATTATAAAAAGGAAGTTTTATATATATATATATATATATAATATATACTATATAATATATATATATTATATAGTATATATATAAGGTTTATTAGTGTTTTCCTATTTTTATGAAATCTTTCTTAGGTTTTAATTTTATACGATTGTTTTCCTGTATAATATACCTAATTATAATAATAAATATTGTATAATTAATATAGTAATATATATTATATTTTATTATTATATACTTTTTATTATAGATTTATTTTACATGATATATATATTTTGAATTTGTTATATTTATTACAATAACATTTTTAGTAAAAAGGATTCGCTGAAAGAGGAATACTTCGTGCTTTGGACAAAATGCACTCTTTCTTTCACTCTCCCTTCCGTATCCACTGATAAAACCAACTATTCAGTCCAATGCTAGCAAGACGAATGCCAGAGTTTTGGCTATGATCGTAGGCAGTGGTTGCACTTGTGAGGTCAACCGTGTTACCCATCGGATCTTATCAGTTTGCGGGGGCCGACTATCTGTAGCAGAATGAGGGCAGTTCAAAAATGCAAGTGGGATATTATTATGCCAATAGCTAAGACGAGTTTGCTCTTGTCAGACAACTGTTTGAGATACGAATAGTTTTGGGTTATAGACCAGCTTGCAAAAACAGGTGTTACAATCTTTTTTTTGATAGAGGATACAGGATTTTGAATCTTAGGAAAGAGACTTCTAAAGAAATATATTCATTATGCTGGCGTTTCTTATGGCAAGGCTTGTTGTTGAAATGGAAATGTATTTTCATTGTACGACGTCATAGTTGGAAGTCGGTGAAGAAAATATTAAGGAATGTGAGCTGTTCACAATAAAAGCTTTAAATAATAATAGAACATCAATGATCTAAGAAAGATAGGACATTAAAAGCGCACACTGGCCTAATACGAGACTGTCCCAGTCAAACCCCCTAACCAAACATGCTCCCTGCAAATCCACAAAGACCCTAGGTTGTCAAATTTCTTGTACCAAATCCACCCAATTGGTCTTAGATCAAAAAAAAATATACATGTACCCAAACAATCCACATGCCTTAATAACTACAGTTATGATCACACATGGCAGTTTAGCTAAACCATTTACAACTACGGGTAGTAACTAAAACCATAGCCAATCTTGGCTTCGTTCTAAAATATAACTATTGATACCCAACCCCATCCATATAACCTATCAACCTCTCTTAACTGGTGTAAGGGAGCCCCACTCAACAACCTCCGTTGGCAAATCATTCCAAACTTTAACAACCCTATTGCTAATGTATACATTTCTTATTATCAACGATGCATGCTTACTTTCTAATTTTCTTGTTCTGCCCCCTGGTCTCCCGTCTTTTACCAAAACTATTAAAGGAAATTTTAAATTGGGGGGTTTTTTTTTTTTTTTTCTCCGTAACCTTCTTTTTTATTTCTTATTTCTGTTAGACTTGTATCATGTTTTTCCCTCTGAAAATCGCCTTTCTATCAGAAAAAAACGATTCTAACTCCATTCACCACTCTCGATAAGCTCTTCACCCCAAACCCAGAAATTCTTTTGTTGCTAACGTTGCACATCTACGCTGCATATCTAAAGTCTTATCATCTTTAAGTAAGGGGCCCAACTGTTCTGCACAATACTCTCATTATGGACTAACATACGCTATTATAAGTTTACTTATTACTTCCTAATGCTCTTTAAACAACATTGCGATTTCATTGAGCCCAGCATCTTAATTTGTATTTTATTCCTTGGTTACAAACACTGATTAGCTACTTTCAAATTACTTGCTTATAATACGATAACCTAAATCTTGCATCGTAATTCATACTCAATTTTAAATGTTTCATTCATAGTTAAACTTTTTTAGGGATAACCTAGGTGAAGAACCTTATCACTTACTATAAAATCAATTTGACCATTATCTGCCACCCAAAGAAGTTATCATCAAGAAATCATTATTGAACTTTCTATACATCCTCACTATTCCGTAACTGAGGTGGCCACCTTTGTAATCATTCTGCCCAAACTTAAACACTTGCATTTAAGTCCCTGGTCTAAATCATTATAATATGAGAAACAACAGTGGGCACCCAGCACTGAACGGCGCTGGGACACCCACTCTTCACTTATTCCCATGATGACTTATTCCATTTAAGTTGTACACACTGTTTTTCTATTCCACAACTCTTTCATCCAACTATGTACCACTCCACCTATACCACATTGGCATGTATGGCATCAACAGCCTTATTTGTCGGGAGAACCTTATCAAAGCTTTGCTAAAGTCTTAATTAATATAAATATTCAACTGTTATCTCCAATCGGTCAAGCAGTCCATAAATTATCATCCGAAAATTCATAAAAGGTTTGTCTGACAATGACCTACCCTTTCTGAAAACCGCTGCTGAGGATCATACAATACCTGTTATCTTCAAATATTATCTCTATATGACCTTCTCAGTACTTTTCCAACCTTACAACCAAGATGTTAGGGCTAAACTGGCCTATAATCTACCCAAATCTTCCTTACTACCCTTTCTTATAAATAGGCAAACATATGCCGTTTTCCAGTCATCTGGTTACTCACCAGTGGATTATAGATCGCTTAAATCGCAAATCCAGTTGCCTTTGTAACAAATGCTTAGTACACCCTCTTTCAAAATATCTACCATGATATACCATCAGGCCTGCAGCTTTACTTGATTCAATATGGTCTAGTAAACGTTTATATCTTTACATCCAATTCACTAATTTCTGTAAGTCTATTTGTTACATGATTACAAGAACTATTAGTCTCCAAACTATTCTCTAATCTTTCAGTAAACACTGAAGCAAATTAAGGCAATGAAAATGTGACGAAAGGCTCCTTATCTGAGACTAAACTAAATTTCATCAATTTAATAGGACATATTGTCCTATTCTTACTTTTAATTTATAAAAAGCTAAAAAACTTCTTCAGGTCTTTATTACTATTCCTTGCTAAAATTAATTGCTCCTCTCTTTGCCTTTCTTAGTGACTGGTTAAGTTCGTTTCCTTTTTTTCCTATACTTTTCTAAATATTCCCTATTACTACCTCTGAATATTTTAAAACATCTAAGTTTTTATGATTTATCTCTTTATCTCTCTATTAACCAACAGTTTTCTCTTCCCACCCTAATGGCGTTAATTTTTCTTTTAAAACATACGACGAATCTTCATGTAAAACTGCTTAAATGTTCCCACATGATTAAACAGTTTTGCTGGTCTTTAAACTCTTTATCTCCCAGTCAGTTGTTCCTAAGCATGTCTCGTAATTTGTAAAATCCGCAGATTTCTGAAAATCTAGCTATATATTTTCCATTTTAAGTTGCAATTTTGTCCCAGATATCACAATTCATATTAATCTAATTTATTATGGTCACTAACTCCAAATATCTCCTCAACATCATATCTTCACTCACCATACTTTTCAATCATTAGTTAATATCTAAGGATCTAATATGTGTCCATGTGTCTTGTGGTTCAATGGACCATCTGGCTAAAAAAGTTATCTAGTCATACAATTTATATTCTGAAAATCTACTACTATCCACATTGGGAAACAATCCTCACTGAATGCCAGAAAATTAAAAAATCACCCATATGACTATACCTTTTTCTTTACTGTGCATGCTTCTCCATGTTTTTCACACATTTCGCATCAATTCTTGACTCTGCCAGAGTTCCTTAAAATGCCCCATCTATTGACTTTATTAAACATAAAGCATATCTACCCATACCGATTCACTATCATGATTAGTTTTAAAGTCACTCAATCATTTGTTAATATTGCTCTTTAATATAATTTCTGACGATTAATTCTGGATTTCTTTCTCTACGCTGTAAAATAAAGTGAAAATCCGTCTATTTCATATTCCGGAGTATCCATATAATTCTTCATTAACCCATGCCTCAGTATGCCAATAATGTCAAGATTCTCATTTATGGTAAACAATCAGCTCATCTTTTTTATTTCTTAAGGCTATGAGCATTTGTCCCCAACAATCTGCTATATGAAATGATATTAATTAGCTATCTGAAAAATTCTAGGAATCAAGTAGAAAACTAATTATAGACAACACTAATTAACAGTTCCCATTGAATTACTCGAATCCAGATGAAGGGTATCGCTCCAACTTTACCTTAGTTTTTTTCGTAAACAAAGTCTCCAACTGGCTGAAAAAGCCCACACCTTTACGGACTCCACAGTAGACTCCATCTGCCTGCTCAAAAAGATCTTTATCCAAGCAATTCTCTTCCACAATCCAAAACCTAATACTTTTCTGAAAAACATTATTTCTAACCCTTCATTTTACCCTAAAGAACACGTGCAATTGAAAGCACCTAACCTAAAGTTTAAAATCCCGAAAATCATCACTTCTTCCACTAGCTCTCATCTTCTGAATCAATCTCCCTTAATCTGCTATTAATTCTTTCTGACCTTTCTCTGTTCCTATATCATTGTACCCCACATGCAACCAATCACATTTATCGAACATTAAGTAGATCATCTCTCTAGCTTCCTATCACGATATCACTCACTCTGGCACCTGGATAACATACTCTCATACGATCTTTTTTCTTATTTTGTAAAAGTCCTTCAGTATCGTATATAGATCTCAATTAGCACTGTATTTCCGTCTTCCCTTTAGAACTCAACATTTACCATTGCACTCTCTGGATCCTCCCCATCTGGAAGACAGTCGAACCTCTTACTGCGGATCACAGGCTGACTGACTTTCGAGATCCTCATCTATAATTCTGAACTTTCTAGTTTCTACAACTCTATATTTATCTGCAGACTTATTTCACTACTTTATCCTTTTTCCCCCTCATCTTCCTTCCTAGGTGAATCACTTGTCTTCCCCTATATCCCGCTCCCTCCTCGCCTCACATCCTACTAACTTTTTTCCTGACACTTCCCTCCTTCTAACTCATGTATACTTTATCTTTCAATTCATTCATTTTTTCACTCAGTGGTGCACTGTCGTTCATGAGGTGAAAGATCTCACAATCTCAACGCAGCAGGCAGCTATGTCACACTGCGCGATCTGATAGTCCCACAGTTATCACAAAGAGCATATAACCTCTTAAATTATAATCACTTTAATTATAATCCTCAATTTACCAACTAGTTTAAGTATCGCTAAGCCTAAAAAAATAACTAATGTCTATTAAAACCAGTTAAAATTATGAACCAAGCTATATCCAGCTTAGGCCTGCCAGGAATATAAGATATATTTTTTTTTTTTTTTTTTTTTTTTTTTTAGGTAGGCCCTAAAACAGTAGTCTAACTGTACCAATTTTTACCACTTACAGTGTTTCTAAATCACTAAGGCCATAGAAAAAATTAGTATCTTAAAACAAGTTTATAGCCTAGGCCCTAAGCTAAGGTCTATTTAGTAAAAATTAAAATAGGTTAGGCTAGGCTCATGGTATAAACTTAATCAATTTAAATTATCAAAAAGCAATATAACAATGTTAACGACATGAGTTACGATAAGAAAAAACATTTAATAATTCAAAGAAACCTGAAGAGACGAAGTATACAGAAATCTCTTTACTACCTCTAGCCTAGGATTTTACCTACAAACACTGACTTAGGTCCACATAACTCAACTAAATTCAACATTATACAGAGAATCATCACAATAATGAGTACACAAATTCTAAAATACACAGTTAGATATACACAGCACTAATTTGTTAATTAAAAATTCACTTGCAAATACACAGATTATAGTATCAACTTGGAGAGCAAAAAAAACACACCAATATTGCGTGCATAGGAATATTACTCTCTATGTTGATTCAAAAATTGTTTATGTACCAAACTATCGAGTTACATATATATATATACCGGTATATATATATATATATATATATATATATAATATATATATATATATATAAAATATATATATAATATATTTTATCTAAAACATATTAAAATAATATAAGATATAATATAATATATATTGTATATTATATATATATATATATATATTAACGTATATATATATATATATATATATTATAAATTTAATAATATATATCTATTATATATATATATATATCATATATATATACTATTTATATATATATTATACTACTTATAATATTAATTATATATATATACTTCAACAAATATAAACTAATAATGTGACATTAATAATAATTTTGAAATAAAAAAAAAAAGAATTTTATTCATATTAAAAAATTCCTAATTTTGATCTTTTACAGCAAAATGATTGAATCCTTCCTCCGTTTATATTGTGCGAGCTATGAATGAACACTCATTAAAGACCAGTTCAGCTAGAGTTTTTCTTCTCAATGTAGCAATTGAAAAAAAGTTTGCTTTTGACCTTCAGAAGCATTGAAATAATGCTTTGATTTCACATTCTTGATGAGGAAATGCTAAAATACCTTTAACCATCTAATATGACTGCACATTCAAACTTCTATTTCAAAATATAGCAAAAAATTTTGGACATAGATTGTCGTGGAAATAAGTCAACTTTATAAAATTAGTTAAGTATGGCAACTTGATTCGCGAAACTTGCATCTCCAACTGTTTTGAAACACAAGAAATATAAATTGATAATTGCCCTCATATCTTTTCATTTTAAATTTGATTCTCACAATATGCTGCATAATTTCTCCATTCAGGAAAGGAGAAGTCTGTTGCAACTTTTCCAAATGCTTGACAATGTTTCGTTGTGTTTGTCTCTGAAAAACCCTTCTAAACAAACACCACATTTTCAAATATGATTAAGAGCAGTTGCTGTCACTAATTATGGAGCATGCAATGTAAATACATAATGAAAAGGATGCTTTGAGAATAAAAGTTAAAGGACATAAAAAATAAACTCTTAGCAAATTTGCTTTGGCCTTAAAGACTTGAAAGATCTCAGTTTTCTTTATAAAAAGAGTTAATACTGATCCATTGAAAGCTCCTCTTAAGCTTCGAACAATGCTTCTAAAAATTTTCATTAGGTCATAAACAAATCCATCCGAAAATTTTACCACCTACCTTGTGTCCCCTCGTGAAGCTTCTGTCATTTTGTGTGCTGGAAAAACATCTTTATTTTCTTTCTTTATTATAAAAAGTAGTCGGGCCTTGGCAACTCTAATAATAAGCATATAGTCTGCATTCGATGTGCCATTAAAGTTTTTAATGAGGTATGCTACTTCACATGATGTTAACAGTGAAATGAACATCTCAAACGCCGCTGGATATTTTCGAAGCTTTAACACCTCTAAAACATCTCTTCATTGCTTTTACACCGTCATATCAATTGTCCAATCAGAAAGTTAACTTTCATATACCAAAGTTCGTAGTATTACCTCAGATATAGATAAGAAACAACAGAACCATTAGAGCAACATGGACACCTATCAGACTGTCCCAGTAACTACATATTTAATAATACAAATGCCCATGCTTACAGAAACTAACCTACACCACACCCTAGGCCTGTCAATTTCCTAAAACAAAGGTTCATATAATTTATATGACCAACTTACTACCAAACTAAAGATACCTTTAGCTACAGGTTAAGTTCATGCTAACACATGTACGCTTTACTAAGGTGACATGCTAACCACATACACAGCTTTAATAAGTTATTGTTGATACTGTAGCTACAACATGCGGTTTGCTTTAATAACTATCTAAAAACCCGCCACTTGGCTACGTCCAGAAATCACTATTATTGATGCACAACATGGGTACTTTTACAACTTCCAATTCCTTTTTCTTTAATTCATGATTGATGTCACACTCAACAAACTACTGCGGGAAACCATTCAAAAAATTTTAACCACCTATTACAGAATGATATTAAGGGTTACACGTCTTCCTACATTATTGTGTCCCCCATAAGTGGTGCTGCTAAATATTTATACACACTGTATCATGTTCCCTATGACTGGGAGAATTTGAAAGGGACATAATGCATATGCGGACATCTGCGCATGTTTAGGAGCGAGAGGAAGAGGATATTCGAATTGGTGGATGTTTCGGAGAGTTCGGAGAAGCAGGGATGAAGTATGAACATACAGAAAGACAGAGATATTAACAGTAAACCGAGAAATGAGAGTGATAGAATGCTTAATGGTACGAGAGGAGGAGGGAAGCGAGTAAATACTGCAAATTATCTCGGAGGGTGTTTAAACAGAAGGGGAGAAGAGATTACGCGAAGAATTGAAAAGTTTGGATTAGTTATGAAAGCGGACCCCCATGATGAAAGAAGAAACATCGGAATAGAGGTTAAAACAAGTGATTTTAACAGCATACTGACTCCCACACTGCTGTACGGACGCGGAAAACATCGGACAACCCATAACGAGAGGAGAGTAGAAGACAACGGCCGGAAGAGAGATGATAAAGAACTATTGATTGGACAAGATAAGAGGACAGAATAAGAAATAAGTATTAGAAATTATACAACTAGCTGAAGAAAGATGACACGGAAGATGATTGTGGGGAGATTGACGATGGTGGGATATTGGGCAGGATGGAGCAGGACGAGAAAATGACAAAAAGAGATGAAATTTGAGATTTCAGGCAGAAGACCAAGGGAAAGACCGAAGTAGAGATTGGCGGATCGGTGGAGGACTCTCTGAAGATGTGTCAGCTACCAGAAACATAGCGCTGCAAGAGAGAGGAATAGGTGCGGATAGGGACGTCTGGAGGAACAGATGCTTGCCGGTTTACAGGATGAAGAACCTTCCTGGGAGTGCAATAAAAGAAAATAATATATTATATAATATACTTATATATATATATATTAATTATATTATATAGCTAAGAAGAGTAAGTAACTATTATATATATGATACTATACATATAATATATAATTATATATGATTATTATATAATATATATTAATAATATATATAATTATACTTATTAATTTATTTATATATATATATATATATATATCTCATATCTACTATAATATATATATATATATAATACTATATATATATATAATATATAATATATTATTATATATAAATTAATATACTATCTATGCTGTGAAACAACAAGCCACTCAACTAAGACAATTTTCACCTCATTCCAAATATCTTTTCCTCATTTGCAGTATTATTAATGCTCTATTAAATTTTCATTAACTATTATTTTTATTATAACAATTATTAATTAAGAGATAAGTCATCAAAAAAAATTTTGGAGCCTTTATTTAAGACTCTATGCCTATTTATGATGGTTTACTATTATATATACTATATATATTATATATAATATACTATTTATATCATATCTAAAAATATTTCTAATTCGTAGATATTATATTATATATAATATATAATAAAATTTAATTTTGTATATATCCTGACAATCTATATATAATTTATCAAATATATAATATATACATATATTTATATATATCTGCAAAAATATATATACTTATAACTACTTACATATACTCGTTACATGAACTTAGATCTAATATCATCTACTCATTGAAATGATTAGTTCTTAAAATAGAATAGTTCATCTGCCAGATTCTCTTCATTTCCTCTCTTGGTCTTGATTTATATAATGCGAAGAACAGGAAAAAGCAGTTCCACGCTGACTTCGCGTTTTGGAGGTAGTACAGTACCGCAATTTCAGCTCTTGACAATGTCTTAGATTACTCTTCGAAGTACATAAAATTGTTTCAACTTCTTTCAGTGCAAGCAATAAGAATTTTATTTAAGTTATTAACTTTGTTTACAAAGATTAGGAATAACGGGCACACTATAAAGCAATACTCTTTAGACCTAATCTCAAGAGCAAATTTCTTGGAATACTCATCTTTCTGAACTTTCTGAACGAATGACTTAGAAGGTAGTAACGGAGATAGTGTTAGTTTCATCACTTACAATAGTTTAGATGGAATACTTTGATTCTGAGCCTCTTTATACGATTATTTACAAGATCCGGTCCACATTGCCAAAGCTCAGATTAGCTTTGATTGTTGCTGCTTCAGTTTAAAGCTACCCTGTAGATTGGAATCATATAATTAACATAGATAATATCTATTGTCAATGAGAGGAACATTTCCTCTCGTACCCTGGAGTCTCTATTCTCAGTATGCTTAATAAGGATTGTTGAAGTTGATTTATTAGAATATAACACAATTGAAACATAAGGTGATGGTTAAAAATCTTCGAAGTTCTGCAAATTGCAATTTGTGACTGTGGAAGTCGAAAGTCAATAACTTGCCATGAAGGATTGAAGTCATATGACAGGTGAGTCACAATTTATTAACTTTGCAGTTAAATTTCTGACTCCAACTCTATCTTGAAGTTACCGACTCTGACTCCGACTACAACTCCGACTCCACCCTCATTCCAAAATTACTGACTCTGACTCCACCCTCTTCAAAACTACCGACTCCCGACTCCGCAAACTTTGCGGCAACCAGAATAAATAAATCAATTAATCATCTTTTAAACAATTCATCCATTACAAATCATTTCAAAATAACTTTAATAACTTTCCAAACCTTAATAAGAAACTTCGATACAAATCTAAAATTCCACATTACTTTAATAACTTTATGATCTTCGATAATCAACAATTATCTCTTAATTCAATCAATCTTTCAATGATTTCTCTACCTCTTCCTTATATCTTTCTTTAACCTTTATTTATATTCACAATAAATTAATTACTTTAACACTCTTATTGGTTCTTATAGAGATTATCCAAATTATAAATAAAAATAAGTACGGGCATAATTCATAAGTATTTAAACATTTAAAGACTGTTACTACAACTAATCCTCATTAATAAATTAAACAACAGTTGCATACTTCTAAAATTCCTCGGAATGCATTATATTACAATTATTTTAATCATTTCATCAAAATTTACTTACATTTACAGTACATAGCTTTCTTAGGAAGACGAAACATTTATTTGCAGAATAGAAGGGAAAAGATTACGTTTAAATGTCCTCCTGATTAACGAATTTAAAGGAATATTTAACAATTAAATATTTGCTTGTATTACTAATATCATCGTTACTTTTCTCCTCGTCATTATCAATATCAATGTTATTGTTCTATCCAATTCGTTCATTTTTTCGCTTACTATTTAACTGTTCCAGATAAAGATTGAATAAGAAAAACCTATTTGCAGGATTCTTATTATTCTTATCGCTATCACCTCTTAATTACTTCTAATGTTATGTGAAATATTTATCGTCCACGTTATTCTCTTATATATGTATTAAACAAACCTAAAGCTTCCAAGTAAAGATTTATGAAGTAAAACTTTATTTTCTGATTTACCTTTACTGTTAAAGATTTCGTTTTCATTATTAACTCATTACGCTGCCATTATTCACTACAATTAATACTACTAATATTCATTTTTTCAAATCATCATCATCTGACTGACAAATATTTGTTTAACTCTTGGCAAATTCCATATCATCATTATCACTTAGTTTGATGGTTTGTCGATTTGTGAGTATAGTATATATCATTAATATATATTATCTCATATAGAAAAATAATATCATGTTTTAACCATTTAATAATATATACCACCATATCAGTATTTCTTTCTTATCTCTATCCTTGAAAGTTTCTTAAACTTAACATCATTTTCTCAATATTTTCTTTATAAGTCCTTACTACTATACTATTATTATTTGAACTAACTTCTATTCTGCTTTTCTTTTTCTTTTCTTGCCTGAAATAAAATTTTGCGTTTTTTAGAAAAAACAATTATCGTATTCTTTTATGCGCGATGAGATCATTTTAATATTTCCTACAAGTAGTTATGACTATGCTTTAAAAGAATATCATTTTCATTAAGATTATTAACAAGATCATTATCATTTTTTTAATAAGTGCCATGTTGTTATTATGGTCCCCTTTTCTCTCATTAGCAGTAATTTCCTTTGAATTTTCTTTAATAGATCTTTGATTTATCGACATTTTTTATTTATCGATTTATCTTTAATACAAGTTTACTATTAAAACTTTATATTGTTGAATTTATATGACATTTATATTGACGTTTTATTTTTACTATATAAATTTTTTTACTTTAACGTTATTTTTTTACATTTGAGTTTAATTCATTCAACTACCTATCCACCTGTCTAGCCAAAGCTTACTACTGTGCATTGCTACTGTGCGATTGTCACACGAATCACAAATGTAGTTTTTAGTTATATACAATGCAACCTTCAGGTCACAGGATAAAAAAAATCTTTATTAACAATGACATTTATTTGATAAATATAATACTTCATGACCAAAAATGGCTAGCGTGTAGTTTATAATAAAAAGGGTTCTCGTTAGATATTAATCGGATGGTGATCCGGGATGGTAACTTCGAGTCAAGCGTTGTTAGGCTCAAGCATAGGTTAACATATGAGCATCAGTTAAAAGGAGAGCCAGACGACTTACTGACATAAACCTCAGATTATGATTAGTGAAGAACTTGATGACCTATTACATAGTTATTAAAAATACACCCAGACCTCGAAGTGAGCTTGCGGAACCAGTAACCACAATTTCAATATGGAAAGGCTGAGACCTGCGGTCGGCATAACCACCACCTAGGGAGGACCTATTCACAGAACCACAGAATAAAGGGTTGAGCTATTATAACCACAGATAGGCGAGGAGCTCGAAGTGAGCTTTGGGAACAGTAACCACAAGTCAGTATGCGGACAGCTGAGGGCCTTGTTCAGGCAGGAACCCCGCCTAGTGAGGACCTTCTCACCAGTAACCCCAGAATGACAGAGGGGTTTTTGAGCTAATTAGTAACACAGATACCAAGCAAGCTCATTTGAGCTTGGAACCAGTACCACAAGTTCGTATGGAAAGGGCTGAGGGCCTTGTTCGCATGTAACCCACCGCCTTAATGCAGGGACCTATCCACCAGTAACCACAGAAGCCCGAGGGAAGCTCGAAGTGAGCTGGGAACCAGTAACCACCAGTTCAATTTTGGAAAGGCTGAGGGCATTATTCGCAGGTAACCCACCACCTAGTGAGGGACCCATCCACCAGTAACCACAGAATCAATAGGGGTTGAGCTATTAGTAACCACAGATAGCCCGAGGGAAGCTCGAAGTGAGCTTGGGAACCAGTAACCACCAGTTCAATATGGGAAATGCTGAGGGCCTTGTTCGGCAGTAACCACCACCTAGTGAGGGACCTATCCACCAGTAACCACAGAATGAATAGGGGTTGAGCTATTAGTAACCACAGATAGCCCAAGGGAAGCTCGAAGTGAGCTTGGGAACCAGTAACCACCAGTTCAATATGGGAAAGGCTGAGGGCCTTGGTTCGCAGTAAACCACCTTAGTGAGGACCTATCCCACCGTAACCCTTGAATGAGCTAGGGTTGAGCTATTAGTAACCACAGATAGCCCTGGGGAAGAGCTAGAGAATGTACCAGTCGTTCTCTCTGAAATCATCAAATCTTCATGCTCCTCTACTATTCCTCAAAGAAGTTTGAATAATAAATTAACTAAAATAAAATAGTTCTTAAATATTATTCATATAGTTTAAAGAAATTAATTTTATTGAAATAAGTCAAAATTATTCATACTTCTTAGAAAATAAAGGGTAACTAATCTAATTTTAATAGCTAAAGAAAATGTAAGTATTTACAAACTCAAAAAAACGTTTTAACGCCTAATATTATTCTTATCATTAATATTTCTTTTATGAACTATCCTTAATTATCAGGCAAAGGCGTTTATAGTGTGAATGCCCGCAGCGACGTTATTTCTTCTCATCGTGTCATTAAATTGGGGGCTTCTAAATTTCAACCCCCCATTTACAACTAAATCTGCTTGTTCTATATATTAATCTTTTAATTATATAGCTTCTTAAATTAACTTTAAACATTTAATTATATTAACTTAATAATATATATACAATATGATTAACTATTTATAAACTCAAATAATCTTTTATATCCATTCTATTAAAAATTAGCGAGAATACTAAAACAAATATTACAAATACGAGAGACATTTATTGAGAAGCAAGCGTTTTCAATCTTTATCATTCCGAACTCGAAAAATCTAAATGTACTTCTTTCAATAATTTTGTTATAACTTATTTTACAACATATTTAAATTTAAGCCCCTATTTTTAATTATTAAATATAAAATAGAATCTGATTCATAGAAAACAATCTTCAAAGCTTAAATGCTGCATTAGCTAATACATGTTTAAATCATTTTACATAAAATGATGGAAAAATTGTTATCCAAAAGTCTTAAATTTAAGGTAACTTCAATAATCGGTCAGAGTAAAGGAAGTGGAAGAGAAAAAAGTTAAAAATTTTAAATATTATTATTATATATATATATATTATATATATATATATATTATATTATATATATATACCTATAATTATTATAATATATATAGATATATAATATATATATATATTATATAATATATATTATATATAATATATATATACTCAGTGGCGGCTCGTTGGTCAAAATTCTTGAGTTGGCAAATCAATATATATATATATATTATATATATCTAATAATATATATATATAATATATATATATATATATATATATATATTATATATATTTACGCTTATTAAGATTTATACTATTAATATGAAAATATATATATATATATAAGTGACAATGTAAGAGAATGAATGGTTCACAATGTAAGAGAATGAATGATTCCACATATTCTAACATTGAATTTTTAAATAGGCCTTACAACACTCGAAAAAAGAATTTATAATTTTAATGAAAACTATAAAATTTGAATACGATTCCGAGTATCCATTATTTTATTAAAAACTAAACAGCTCAATAGATGGATCTTTTCAAAATCATTAATTAAATTAATAGCAATAAATAATATTGGCATATTATTACTAACTAAACTCCACACAAACATCCCATTATTAACATGAAATGAGCTACTGCTGTCTGAAGAGCATGCTACAAAGAGCAGAGAAAGTCTTGTGACTCAGCGCGTTTTCTCAGACTCTGTTGAGTGCTCAATTAATTTAAATGAAATTGAAGGAATTAAATAAGTCGGTTAAAGAGATGATCAAGTTAGCATTAAATTCATAATTAGTGCATGGCGCATCAGTCGCCATTATTCACTAATCTTTTCATTACCAACTTTAAATAGTTGCTTTAAAGAAATTCTATTCCATCTGATCATCAGGCACATTCCTAAGTTGCCTTAGCCTTAGGAGAATAAGGAATATTTTTTTTGACTCAGAGAAGTAACAATTGCCAAAATGCTACTATTAAAAAAGGAATTGAGTAGAAATGTGCCTGCATCTTAAATAGACCTCTGATGTCATAATAATCCTTATATATATTTTTTTACCTTTCAATGTAAATATCACAGATTATTTATTTGTTTTTTATATATAACTGTATATTTATAATGATAAGTATCTATATAATATTATATATATAATAAATAAATATCTCGTGTTGCCACCGATACCAAAATTTCTTTTTTTAAGGTTTTTTTTTTTATTTTCCCAATAATTTCAAATGTTGACACAATTCTTTCAAAGACCGATACTGATACCAAATTTTTTGCCAATACCCGATACCGATACTATTTATTCCCTTAAAATTGGAAACTTTATATTATTTATATTAATATATATAATATATATTAGCTATATATTATATATGATATATCTCTATATATATATTACATACTTATATATAGTATAATAATAATTAAAAGTTATATATATATTATCTTATATTATTATATATATATATATATATATATATATATATTATATATATTAAATTATATATCTCTCTTAAAAATTCAAAAGAGCTATGTATATATATATTTATTAATGTAAATAGTATCTTGTAATAGTTAGATAAAATATCCGAAAAGATAATCTGGTTACCCAAGAAAAATACTTCTCTACACTGCACGGTACCCAAAGGCCATAGCTCCAGCAACTATCGTTCATGGTGGCTAGTGGTATTTAGAGACTTCAATCACAGTTATTAAAAATGAAAAGTTTTCTAACACCATTTTATAAATATATAAGCGTATAATATATACAAAGTGGGGCACGCGTTCTAATGAAGGAAATTTAACGTCGTAATTTTTAACTTAACAAACATATTAACGACGTTAATCATTAAAGCGTTTATCTGTAAAGAATCGACGGAAGTTACCTTAATTATTCATTAACCGTTCTCAAAATATATATTAAGCGTCAATTTCATTGTTAATTTCTTTTTATGGTATTGAATTATTTCTTTCAATTAAGAATTATTGTAGCTTACAGACAAATTAAATAGAGCTTTGACCTATAGCAATGCTTTTTCCGCTTGCAGATAAATTCCAAAGATCGTCACTAATACCTCTATTTAATTAATACTCAATTATACTCGGGTGATCCAGTTACCCAAGAATGATTTTCCCACTGCAATGCTTTATTATAACAGCATAATATATACAAATAATCACACTTCCCACTTCATTCGGATTTACATCAAAGTGAAGAGTACAGTTGCATAGTTCCGAATAGTCACTTCGCTCAGAACAGTTCCTGAAGTCGACATTACGCGCATTCAGAATGTAGTTCTTCCTATGCGTGCCCACGATACTGACAATCGAGTCCTAGCATAGAAACTTCTGTGTTCTACAATTGCTAACGTCTGAACCTCATGTAACGTATTAACGACTCAACGTTGTACGTATTCGTTTACTTTCCCGAGATGTCACATATCCTCCATGGGCAAAAAATTACTTGTTCATCCGACTCGGTATAGGCAATCTTGCAGAATCTAATGGATCGTCTTTGAAAGGCAAAGTACATACGAGCCAAAGGACTGATAACAGGAATGGGACGTCTATCTAGCCGAGCCTACAGTTTCTTCATAGTCCTAAAAATCCGTTCGGAGACAAGCTACGACCATGCAAGTGCAAAAACGACGGTGGGTGGAATGCTTGGTTTAGAAACTTTTACAATGCGTGTCAATACCTGGTCTGCAGTTTGTCACATGCTTGTAACAAAGTCCACACTCTAGGCCTCCTACGGTTTACCTTTCCCTGTGCAGTGTTAGTCGAAGACGGGATGACTAGTCTATCTGTAGGTTTAGCGGGAGTCTCCGACCTCTTGTCAATCTCTCAGATGTAAGGTGACATGCCCATATTTCGTATCTGGGTCTGAAAATCATGCGCATATTAATGAACAGCTTGGTAGAAACTACCGAACGTCGATATCCCCCAAAGCGGTTTAACACATAATATCTTGCTCGCGCAGTTATCCCTAACCCGTTTCAGTGTCTTCGGACATATTCTTTTCGCTAGAACAGATCTCCGCTTCAACAGGTCGTTCGCCATCTCGATCCATGTTGTACAACAATGCTCTTTCCCATTATTAGAGGATTAATCTTCAGAGTAAATTACTGTTATCATGGCAGCAAGATGGAGCTCCCTCCTAACGTTTGGGATCCACCAGCTCAGAAGTGGCGTAGCGTCTGACGATCCTCCCGACAGTTACAGAATATCCTCCCTCCTTCATGCTCGTTTTATGTCATTCGCAGTCTATAATTGTCATACGATTCAGACTCTATATATCTGGGCCCTCCTGCAGGATTTCCCCGACTTAACGCCAATTATTTCTTCCGTGATCGGACTGCCCCCAAGTCGTCATACGCCAAGTTGAAAAGATGTCCAGAATTGAACATGCCAGTTCTGTGATCCATCGTAAGCTACCAAGATCTGTTAACCAAGGTAGCTGGGGTATGGTAGGTAGCATACATTCTTGGTTTGAATCTTATTTCACCGTCATAATAAGTATAATTTAAATGGGGAAATGCATTTTGACCTTATTTTCCCTCTTACGGAAAATCTTTTGTTTCAGAGCGTCCTGGCATGCTGGATTTCAAAGCTGGGATGAAATTGGGATCTGGAACGCTTCTAAATTAAAGGCATTGAAAGCATGAGCAGTAACGTACTTTCAGATGTTATAAGTGAGTAGTATTGTTTGTATCAATTAAAATTACATTCTAAATTTCACTGAATTTAATACAGCCAATATGTATATTTGTTATAAGTTACAACGCTTATAGAGGCCTGTTCTCGCGAATATACTAATTCAACATTGTTCACGCAAAAGAAGACTAAAGTATGAGCTAAAAATGACGTATGTTAAGAAGCACGTTCAATGACTACACAGATTAAGACTGAGCTCGTACGTTCCTTATTTTTCCTTTTTTCATTCTCTAGTGGAAACAAACCAATAAGTACTCGGAAGAATACAGTCAAAGATGAAAACGGGCGAGTCACCATATTCTATAAGGAAAGAGCGGTGATTGTATCTCATCTGACTGTAATAAACCACATTTTGAGCCTCATGAGGGTAAGAAGAGCGTGATTCGGATAATTTGTGAAATTAATATTTAGAAGTTGTTCTTACAAGAGAACAAATCCGTACACCTATATATCCAAAACCTTAACCCTCAAAATATTTTATACAAGTCGTAAATTAGAGTAGCTTATCGATCCGTTCAATGTATTATATTAATTCTTATTATCCTATAATTAGAAAAAAATATATATAAACTCATTAATAGTTCGGAACTTCTTTCGAATGTATCATCGAAAGTCACTGTCTATCAAGATTAGTTATCTTAAAAAAACATATAACAGTTAATTAACGGATAACGCTTAATGCGCTTAATGCCCACCCATTTATATAGTACCATAATTATTATATATCTATCTTATTCCTTTTAGAATGAAGACCATAAAACTTATAACGTTATTTTCTTTATCAAAACTTTCTAAAAATTAATCGAATTATATATGTTATATAATATATCTATAATATAGCGTGATAGATCAATTTATTCAACTTATCATTTGGCCCATAATCTACCAATCATACTATATCCAACTTCCCACATAATTACTATATAGTCATAAGTTAATACTTCTAGTCGTACCTATAGATTATATATCCCCATATCTTAACTTTACTGCATTGACGATGAATTGAACTCCATATCTTCCTTTATCTTTATAGTGCATAATGAAATGGTCAAAAATTATTTAATGAGTGATTATCTGTTAATAACTTGAGTCAAAACTTCTAATCCTACATTAGCTTAAAGCTCCAACTCTTATCGACTCGCTAGAATATTATCTTTTCTTTTTTCTTATATTTACCAGTATCTCTCAGTCGATTCTGTCAATGAAATTCCTCTCTTTCTCTCTCCAGCGATCGCATTATTGTCTACTATGCCTTCATGTATCACATCATTTAGATCGGGGTTAAGACGATAGCGTGACCTTGAGATCTCCAGACAAAATCAACAATCTGACGTAGAAGAGCGTTTTCTGATCATAGTTTTTATGAAAAGGAGAAACCCTCACATGTTCAACAATAAGAAGAACTACTCCTTAGAAACGAATGTACGGCGTGTGGCCCGATCGAATGCAAAATTCCTCCCCGAATTTTTGAAACAAGGAACTGATGACTTTTACGTTCACACCCTGCCCCTTGTTCGATTCATTAACTTCCTCATATTCTTCCAGTACTCCGAAATAGTACAGCCTACCCTCCCCTCAGTGTAGTGCAGCACGGCATATGAATCCAATCTTATTCCGAAAAAAGGAAGCCACTCTGATCCTGATCTACTATCGTCCGTATACGCTCTCACTTGAGTCCTAATTCCTATAACTAAACATACACTGCCTCATCAATTATACACCTTCATCATATCTCTGCATAGATCTATAGTCCCATTGAGAATCTCGATCGTCTTCTTTCGTGAACTCTGCCAGTAAGGCTTTGTTTATATTTATTTCATTCACTTCTTAAGAAACAAAACCCAAGGCGCATGTTCAAGCTCAAAAAGATTCCAAATTGATATTTAGTGTCTACTGGCGATTTTAGCGTGTGCGCGATTTACGTACCGATTATATGAGGTTTTCCGCTACTTATGAAATACGACGGGAGACATGCGCGTGAGTAATCATGATTAGTAATTTATATCATAGTTATATTATATAAATATGAAGAGTATATATACTACTCATACTATACACTGTTGTGCTCAAATATCCAAATCAATTTGTAACCTGAGGTCTCTAATAGTATATATTTTTATATATATATATAGGCAACGCATCACTGCTCTCTAAGCTCCCCTCTTTGGAGTTTTCATCTCTATCTCTCTTAAATGATAAAACATATACTTTTCTTCATCAAAGTGTCTCGATACCAATATCGGCATTTAGCGTTTGATTGAGCGACTCTTTTCTTGTCAATCAGTGGAATTTCCTCACGTTTCACTTCATATTATCTGCTACTTTCGTTTAATACTATTTATCTCCATTATATTACATTAACTGGAACTTCTCACCTGACACGATAATCTCAACTCTCACTATTCCAATTTCAATATGCCGCTAAATTTAACGTCGTACCCTGCATTCTAGTCAAACTCAATACTTGTGTCAATCATGCCTACCCTTCTTTTTACTTGTATCTATATAGATTTGATATATCTCGTTCTTAAATCTTTATTCTCAATTTCTATTTTCTCTCTTAGATCTGACAATAGATTATCTTTTATACACAAAAAATAGTAGGAGTAATACGTCAACACTATAGTGAGTAATATTCAATTCCATTAAAACCTAACTCTTTACAATATCATTCCCATCTCTCTAAAACACCTAACTTTCCTATCTTTTATTCCATACAGGTTCTCTTTGTCTACTACCTTTGACTAAATATAATATACATCCTTATAGGCTATACCTTACATTTAAAACCACATAAAGTCTGGAAACCTACTAATATCACAACTCAGGCTTAGCAGTAGCGGCTCAAATGAATATAACTAATGGAGTTTACTGGTTTGAATGTCTACGCAGACTTTATTTTTTTCCTCTTCTGATGATAAGACCTCACTAATTATTAACGGGGTCTCATCTCTTTCTGGATGAGGGATACTTGGCGACCCTACATTGGCGAACGACCCCTTGGTTTGCACCCTAGTTACTTTGCAAAGTCGAGTCCAAGGCCAAAAGCTACTTATATAATTAATTAAAATCTAGTTCTGTATTTTCCCCAGATTCATCTTGTACCCTCTATCTATGTTGTCGATTGTTGGTAGTCTAATCTCTTTTATCTATATTATTTGTATATTTAACTCGCTATATATCACCCAGCGCGTCGTTGTCTCCGCGAAAAACGGATAGTGTAACCACCTCTGCTACCACCACCTTTACGACGCTACCATCGTGTCGACAGGAGGAAAGGTTGAAAGGTCGGTACGCAGAGCTTATGCACCGCGACCGAGAATTGTTCCGTAAGAAATAATGGTAACTCCAAGCCTTACGTGCGTGCTAGCTGTGACGGTCTCCTTCATTTTACCTGTGCCACTGTTCCTGATGAACTGCTCTCTTCCAACATATCGTAGTGTTCCCGCCACGATGCTGAATTCTTAACTCCTGCCCTCACTTTACAAGCCTCGCTCTCTGATAATCATCCATCTTGTACCGTCAATTATGCAAGCTGAGGTTGACAAATTTTCGCGTGCAACGCGTCGTCTCACCTTGATTATCGGGTGCCTTCCTCTGCCTCGGATGAGTGGTTTATAGGGGCTTGTACGAATCATGTAAATTATGTCAAACCATAATTATAGATATATAAAAGGTGATAATACTATTATATAATATATATATATATATAGAGTGAATAATAATATATGTATGACACTATTAGGTAGAATAAACCAATTATTATTACCTATCCGGATATATATTTAGTCTCTCTACATATAAATTATTTAAAATTATAAAATTAAACACACGAGAGATACTTATAAGAGAGACCGTTTTTTCTGAATGTTTTTAGTCAATTAAATTTGTAGACCTTCTACGAGACGCAAGAAATGCATCTCGAATGTTGACGTCTTTATTTTCACGTCCCACCATTACAAACAATAGTCTCAAAACCGAATGCGGCTCACCCAAACGTAAGAAATTTCCTTAATTCTCTCTTGAAGGTTTCAGGTATTTCCCTTGCTCTGTGCCGGATAGGCACGTTCTTACGAAAACTGTAAACAAACGTTCTTACGAAAAATGTAGGCCCCGTCTGAATTGAATGAATTTCCATTCAATAAAATCAGCTATTAAATCTAATTCTTCCAAATGATTTAACCCTTCACAAATCAGTGAACTCAATATTTGTAATATAACCATCTGTTATTTTTTTTCTGTTTATCCAGAAAAAGACCACAATCTCTATCAAAATAGTCATGATTTTCCATAATGTTTTCAAAAAACGAAAGTTAAGATCTAGCACAAATCGCGGTCGTCAAGTGTAAACAGGAAACATCGTTCGTCTACCTATTATTACAAGAGTTCGCCTGTTGAGCATTTCCTCATTCGAGCGTCAAGCACAAAGACAAAAACGAACGCGTTCAATTCTAAATTAAAAGCAAAAAATACTAAAATTCATTCTATCGTAAAACGCTTCGTATTATTACAATTATGATTAAAGGAGTAGAACTAAAGAAATTACTGTTCCAAGGTTAAAACATTATTTGCTCTAGTATTGTTTATCGCCAAGCCGACCTTAGAATATCTCTATTGCCACTAATTCTCATTATTTCTATCTCCTTTCTCTTTCATAAATATTTTTACTAGATCTACCTACAACCATACTATCAAGCTTTGTTATTGTTGTTCTGATTGGAAGGTGCCGCGATTGAATATAGATCACGCTTTCGTAAATTTCTCTAGTGCTCTCATTGTAATCCTTTTATTAGAAAAAAAACCCTTTTTTGTGCTGGAAAACACCCCCTTTATTGATCTTATTGTTGTAATTCGTTTACTCAGATAAACACTTAACTCACCCCTAAAACTACTGCATTTAGGATTTCTAAACTTACTGTTTACGCTCGGCTTTCCCAACATTTCAATGATCTTCACTTTTGAACAGATAATTAAACTACTTTGGATTTTAAAACAACATACTTCTACAATGGTTAATTTTTCACTAACAGAGCAAAACTGTTTCTGCATGGGTTACAGATAGATGGAAGCATCCCCATGAACTTGAGTTCACACAACATCGCTTACAAATATAAATGTGCCGACTGCAACGTCGAATATGTAATGTAGGTCAAACTTTACAAACTAAAGATGCGTGGTGCGTAGCTCTATCAAATGTGCTTCACCAGCTTTTGAAATTCGATAACTAATTCCTACCTGCATCACCTCTCAAACCCCATCACTCAGAGCCATGAGAATATCGCTGTC
This sequence comes from Trachelipus rathkii, assembly GCA_015478945.1. Taxonomy (NCBI): domain Eukaryota; kingdom Metazoa; phylum Arthropoda; class Malacostraca; order Isopoda; family Trachelipodidae; genus Trachelipus; species Trachelipus rathkii. The sequence goes on along the minus strand of JABUQX010027484.1, from coordinate 51,375 downwards.
AAAATCATCGTGTTACCGCTACTCTCATGAAGGCATACTCCCCTGTATATAATTACATCGACAAGAAATTTCTCCATATTCTTTCAAGAGCATCCGTCTACAAATGTAAGAACTTAAAAAAATTTGAATTCTTAGTATATTACAAATCACTTTACACCTACATCTAATAACTTCCCAATAATAATCGACTTCACATGCACTCCTGATTTGCATAGCTGACAACACGTAAATATATCGGCTTACCGAAATTCCGAGAAAAAACTAACCCTCTTTTGTTACTACCAGCTATTACTTTGTTAATTGCAAAACAACTTCGAAATCCGCTTATGGTGTATATGACGTCCTGAATCAGAGTTCGCGAATAAGCAAAAAAATACCACATATAGACAAAATTAAAATAAATAAGATAGAATAACAAGTAACAAAAAACATGGTTATACGTATTACCAAAATAAAGTTGGAATAAATTCAACTTGTGATGAGGTACTTATCGATATTCTCCGGAAGAAATTAGAGTTATATAATGTCATTTTAAAGCTCTTCTTAAGTAGATGGTTATAATTCAACTTTGTCAGGTCCCTAAAATCTGTCAATTCTAATTTTGTTACACATTTTTGTCGTACAAAGAACTAAAAATTTAGAGTCACATAGCACAGGAAAATACGCTCAAAAACATCCCACTATATAAATCACACAGGAAAATTGCCTTACGTTTCAGTAAGGACTTCTTACCTTTGTTGACGTAGCGCTTTAGCAAAACCCAGAGAGAACGCAAACATCGGTCAATGCATTTCTTTCTGAATTTCTCGTACGCACCAAATCGCCCATAATTCAGACACTGACTAATTATATTAACATTAGAGATGAGTAAGCTAGATCAGGATACACTTATCAGAACAAATTCGCGTATCATAGGTATCACTATTTAACTTTAATATCATAATTAATATATTATTATATATATATATACTAATTAATTTTCATATATACTATAATTATATATATCTTATATAATATATATATATTACTTATATTATACTAACCTAATATATATAATATATTATATATATTATAATATATATATATTATTATATATATATTATTATATTATTAAATTAATTAATATAATATACTTATATTAATATTATCTCGTAAACAATTTATTAAAAACACTTACAAAATATATAAATTATATTATATATATATAATATTAATTATATATACTATATATTTATAATGTATAGTGTGGTATCATTAAAAGGTATCGGCAAAATTTTGCTGATATTCTTCTACTACTTAATCTCTAAAATAAATCACACTATTCAGGAAATATACCTCTAAATAATAAAATCGTAACCTTGTATTTAATAAATAGTTAACCTAATTATACGTTATCGTGCATCACTAATATAAATATTAATAATATATTAATTATTTATATATATACCACCATTAATAATATATATATATATATATATCCACGTATAATATTAATATAGTATATAATATATATATATGATATATATTATATTACTATAGTAATATAATATATATATATTAATATATATATATATGTTAGTATAAACATTATTATATAATATAACTCCTAAGAGCATTTTACATATTTAGTAATCACATTATTAATAATATAGCTGGACTTATTGTAACTAGTCTGCAAGGTTTCACATAGGCAACGTAGTCCTTGACACCTATTATCTCTCGTCCTTAGCCCCCAAAGCCCCAATGCAATGTTACTGTTCAGTAAAAACAATAATACTATCATATTTTAATTTTAGATACAAAGTGTATAATTATCATTTAATTATAAATAATTATTATACTATATCATACATAATATATATCATATATATTAGATGGAGTTTGTTATATATATATTAAGTATTATATATATATATTATAATTAATATATAATTATATATATATTATATATACATAATATATATTTTATTGGCTTATTGTATAGGATTAGGTATGTCTTATACATATAGTATTATATAGCTAAATAGTAAATTAGTATAAACAATTTAGAAACCACTTAAAACTATATGGGAAATATCAAAATCTATTACAAATCATTATAACAGTGTTTTATCGTTTCGATGATATATACAAATACTCGCTCCTCACATACTCTATAATGTGAAATAAATTTATTGATAAATAATATTAAATTAATATTAATGAAAACTAGGATAATATTATATTACATATTAAAAAAATGTATAACAAAATATAGCAGATGCAACATAAAATTACTTCCAAAATAAATATTTATAATATAATTGATTTTTATTCAGATCAATGAAGAGTTTCATTATTATATCATATTAAGATACACTTCCGCAAGATATTAAAATATAGATCTATAGTGATAAAAGTAAATATATGTATAATATTTGTGCTTTCATATATTTTTCCATTTAAATACAATCTTAAAGTATTGAATCAATCCCAATTATGATGATTGTCGCTAACTTCATCGTAATAGTATCGTCTAACAAATGGTTCATAAATAGTGTCGGTATTAATATTACCTATCTTATTCTGTTCTAACAGAACATCGATATAATGATCTTATATAACGATCTCAACCGTAAATTATGAATCAATTACCATAATCCACAAGAAATTATTTTTAAAATGCCTAAATTATAAATTTTAATGTATACGCTAATAGAATAATAATTTTAATATAATTATAATCTCACACTGTTGTAAGAGGATAAGAAGAGATATTCCAGACTATAAGAACTGAATGACCATTATTATAGTACTGTCGAATCAGTGTTTATACATAAATTTAATGTCAATTAAATTAGTTCTTAAGTGGTTATCTTTTGATTATTCTATATTAGAATATACAAGTAATTTGGAAGAATCTGCGATAGACATAGAATAAGCCTGTTTTACTTTTCTATGAATTAAGAATTTTGAGATAGCTAAGTTCTAACTGTACGAAAAAGAGAAAATCACTTCTTGTTCAAATATGGAGGATCACCATAATTGAAAGATCTATCAAAAGACATTTAAAAATAACATTATTCTTTAATGTGAGAGAATGAGATAGAAAAATAATGGGTTAACAACTTGATTGTATGTGTGACTTGCGATACCACTTTGAAAAGATAAAGAAAGTTCCTGTTTGTATTATAATAGAGAAGTCGCGAAAAGAGACGAATGCATCATCAACTATGTGAGTTTTCGAAAGTAAAATTTTACATAGAAGTAGCGTACCTCAAAATATTAAATTAATCTTAGAAGAAGAATCAAGTATGGAAAAGGAATGTAGGACAACAGTAAATGACATCTCAACATATCTCTTCCATGAAACAACTTGAGAGGATAGAAGAGGGGCTGCAAGTCCCGATTATGTACAAACTCATTTTAATGTATATTATGTAGTTCACGAAAAGACTATAGGAAATGACCTAAATACCTGTCCACACGATCTTATTTGTCATAATTTATATCTAATTTCCCAATTTACATTAGAGCACAAATAAAATCATTAATTTGATAGTGAATGAACCTCTCATTATTTGTTTAGATTCAAGGCATATAAAACATCAAAATGATAGAAAGTATTTAAATAAATTTTTATTTCATCCCTTTAATTAACTCTAAAGTGCTTTAAGAATAAGTTTTAACTATATGAACTGTAAATAAACTCAATTTCAATACGCTTCATTTGCAAAGCTGTCACGATTAATAACCTAAAACTATTCAATAAGAAATTTACAGCACTCCTAAGTGAAGTAATAAGAAAGAACCAACTATCCTTTAAGAAACTTTGAGATTAGTACTTTTTAGGCAATATTGAATTAATTAATTTTTATGTATTACTGTTATCTATTACTAAAGCAATTAGTTGACATCTCAGAGCCAAAGCTCTTGAATCATATTTATCATATTGTATAATTTTATTATATGATAGTTTATGATATCGATCTCTTGCTAAATCTAAAATATCCTGCATCGTTATATTTTGTGCGAAAAGCTTTGATTGTTCCCTCATAAATCACTTTAATAGCTTGAGACCCACAACTTATGTAATTACTTCTACTAAACACTAAATGTCAAATATGAATAGAAAACTGTAAAGTTTATGAATATAAAATAGAGGCATGTTATTTGTTAAAAGTTTTTGTAAATATATATGATTTATACAGTCTAATTGAATATAAAGTTTTAATGTAATATAAAATGTTATATGTAATATAAGGTTATTATATAAAGTTGTAATATAAAGTGTCTATGAAGTTTTTAATAATAGTAATTATGATATTAAATGAGATGATTATAAGATTTACTTGCAGTGTTTTATTATATAGTTATTATTAATTATTGTAAAAAAATAGTTATTTTATTCATGTGGTCGATAAAAATATAAAGAGTTTTGAGGTTTTTAACAAATTGATATTGTTAATATAACTAATTAGACTGAAATTTGGATGCAGGCAATTAAACCAACAAATGTTATTAAGTGTGTTTAATTTATAACTCTTAAGCTTCTTGTAAATAGTTTATATTAAACTAGTTTTATGGTAAAGTTTATATAAATTGTTTTATATATCCCGAGAATCTACGAGGTTTGAAGTTTATTGAGTGTAGATTATGCCGTGATGGCGTTCCCTGCAACCAGCAAAAGGTCAATTATAAGTTAAAGTTTACATAACAGTTTATGTGATAACGTTCTTATAGCTACAATCTTGTTATGTAAAAGATCATTTTAATTTAGAAATTGGAGTGAGGTGTGCTCGTTAAGTTTGAATTAAAAGTTTTATTAATGTAATTACACTATTAAATATATTAATTTAATGTAACTCATTTTTGCTTTATTATGGGTGTTTATTAAAGTTTATATAAAGTTTATAATAGGTTTATATAAAAAAATATATTAAAAACGTTTAATGTAAAGTTTATGTAAAGTTTATGTCAAAATTATGTAAACGATATAAAGTTTGATATAAGATGTTATGTAAGATCCTTCATGTCTTTAGCCAGTGAGATTATGAGCGTTTATAGTATAGTCGGGGGTCACATTCGCTGCTTTATTATCAATCGGTGTTCACTATGACACGGGTTTATATAGACCAGTTTAGGAAGCGTATAATAGGAACGCCATTTACTATAAAGTTTATGTAAAATTTATAGAAAGTTTTAAATATTTAAAGTTTAAAATTAGCAACGACTTTAATATTAAGTTTACCGTTAATAAGTTCTTAATACTTGTAAAATTCTTTGTAAGAGTTATGTAAAGTTTTATATAAAGTTACAATGTATCTGGGGAGAGGAGTTAGTGTAATCACGTTTCACTATAGAAGGTTAATCTCTAGAGAGATCCTTCACAGTCGTGCTTAATTGTTAATGTATAAGTTTTATATAATTTGTGAGTGATAGTCGCGGGAGAGGTTTTACTAACTAAACTTCGCTATCGATATTAACTAGTTTATGGTAAAGTTGTAAATGTAAAGTGTTTATGGGTTAAAGTTTATAGGTAAAGTTTATGTAAGAATTATGTATTTTTTTAATTATAACAGTTTATATAAACCTTTATATAAAAAGGTTTATGTAAAGTTTAATAAAGTTTATTTAAAGTTTATGTAAAGTTTATATAATGAGTTTATGTAAAGTTTATTGTAAAGTTGGTATAAAATATGTAGAAATCGTCTTTATGTACAAGTTTTTATGTAAAGCCTTTCCTATACTGCTGCTAATGTTTTCATCCGGTAAAACGGTCGTTTGGCATGTCACAATCTTTATATAGCAAGTTTATTGTGTAGCCACGTCCTCTATTATAATCTTGGCGTAGATAAGTATTATATTAAAATGAGTTTATTAAATAAATATAAACGGTTATATTATATGATACCGGTTCTAATAGTATTAGAAGGTGTGTGTGATCAGAGTTTTAGCCTACTAGGGGAAAACAGAGAATATATGGTTAAATAGTCGTGGGGAACTAAATTTGTTCTTATAATAACTACTCGTAGGTGGAAAAGTGTGTCTATAGAGATGAATACACCAGTCCTCTGACTGAGTAAAGTTTAACACTAAAATGTTCTAATATAAAAGGATATTGTATGAAGGTGTGAGTAGTACATATTCGAAGTATGTGATAACTACCTAACGTTTAATTAAAGTTTCTTCAGTAGAGTTTGGATGAGAGAGTTTAATATTAGTTTCTACTAACTACTGTCGGTTCTCCCAAGGTGTGTAGTGTCACACGAGTGTATATGAGAGTGTAAAAGCTTTTATGATTAGGCCATCGGAAGCGGTATACTGTTATATCTCTGAATTGTTATACTTACATATTAATAAAGTTATATGATTAAAAATCTCTTAATTAATATGTTATACTCATTAAAAAAAATAGTAAATCTCATTATATCGCAAGTTTATTCAAATATGAGTACTATGAGTTTTGTTATTGATGAATAGTCCTCTACTCACTCACTATACGCTTTTTAAATGGTGTAAGGATTTATGTTAACACGCTTAATAATATATAAAAGTTATATAATGTATAAGTATAGTTTTTTATAATAGCACAGATAGATTATTATAGTTAAATGTGGTATTATGTAAATATAAATGAGTTTTATTAAAGGTAAAGTTTATGTAGAAGTTGTAATGATAAAGTTTATTGTATAAGTTTTTATAGTTAGTTTTTAATATACTGTAGGTAATAAGGTATGATTTAATGATTAATAAGAATTTTAATAGATATAATAGTATTTTGTATTTTGAATATTAATTAACCACCCTTATAAAAGTTATATTATATATAATAGATTTATTGATATAAGTTTTATATTAAAGGTTTATTTAAAGTAATTATATATATTAAGTATATTATGTATTAATTTTATAAAGTCTATATAAAGTTTATGTAAACGTTTTATATTAAGTAAGTTGTATATATAGTGATGCATTTATAGTAAACGAGTATAAGTATAAAACGTGGATATTAATCATAAATAAAGATATTATATATAGTTGGCTCTATGAAGGTTTTATATAAAGGTTTGTATATATTAAGTTGTACAATAAGTTAAATTGACATATATTTTTAATATAGGGTAAATCGTTATTCATCATAATAGCTAAACTAGCCTTTAAAGTTTTATCTTGTCAGTTTACACATAAATATACATAGATATATGCTTATGTAAAGTTTTACCGTAAACACTGTTTATGTAAACAATGATTATTTTCAATTTTTCTTTATATATGATTAGAACAGGTGTTAAAATAAAAGGGTTAAAGTTAATTAAATAAAGTATTATAGTAAAGTGTAATTTATATTTAAAGTTTTTATATATAATAAATTTTGAAAATTAAGCGTAAGTTTTAATTGATAAATAATAATTAGATAATATTATATAATATATATATTAAGTGAATAATAGAGTGATCGAGGTTAATATTACTAATAGTATCCAAATTGATTATATATAGGGAAAGAAGAATAAGGGAGAGAGACTAAGAGAGAAGATGGTGAGCTAAGCAAGAAGAGAGATTATGAAGAGATTAGAAGAACCGAAGAAGAAGAAACACGAAGAAGCGACATATAAGCCACGCAGAGAGAGTATATGGAGAGAAAGGAGCAAGAAGACGCTGAGAGCACAAGAAAAAGAGAAGATAGAAGAAGAAGAGAAGAAGAAGAGAAATAAGGAAATGAAGAGAGAAGAAGAAGAAGATAATTATATGTTTATTTTATTTTTATAAGTGTAAGAGCAAATTCATGATATGAATAATATATTAATAATTATATAATAATAATAATAATCAATATTATAAGAATAATTAATAATAATGATAATAATTAATAATATATGGCGAACCCTTATGATTAATATATGTGAATAATGAGATATATATAATGATATGTAATATATAAGTATGTAAGTTAAATAATAAGTATATGATCGAATAATTTTAAATATATCATATAATATAATAATAGTAATAATATATTATAATTTGATATATATAATATAAATAATAATAAATAATGAATAGATAAAATTACTAATAATAAGATAATAATAGATAATATATATATAGATATCACTAATTTATGAAAAATATAAATAATTATAGTAATAATGAATAATATAATGATATAATAATAATAATATAATAATAATAATAATAATAAATATAATATATAATAATATATGAATAATAATAATAATTCGGGAGTGGGAAAAATTCTCGTTCTCAACTATACTGACTTGCTTAATTTTTCATTGCTGCTAGAAAATCGTTGCAAGGGTATACTGCTTCGACGAACAAGAGCGAGCTTCTTCATCAAAGGAAAGTGCGGCTATACCTCCTTGGTTGCTCCTACTGACAGAATCTTTTCTGGCTTCTGCCAAAAATCATCTCCACACTTCTGTAAATCAACCTTTTCCTTCTTTTTGGATTCGATATTGATGGTTCTGTTGCTGGATGTCCTCTCCAAGTGCTGAAAAAGGCCAAATCTCTTCGGTCTTTTTTTATTTTTCCTTGTCTAACTCGAACCCTGGAACGGATTCTGGGGCATTGCCTTTTCTCCTACTCTCTTCTCCTCTCAGTGTGTCTAGAGTCTTTGCCTGTGATTACTTTTGAATCGGGTGCTGGGCTCCTGAATCCTTAACGTTATGGAGGGCTGGTGGCCGGGATGGTCATTCCCTAGTACCCCCCCGAGTTTTTGGAGGGGGGGTGCTTTCCGTGCTGGGGACCGCTCCCATCGTCAACTATCTCTCTATGGGTCTCAATATCTAACTATTCCCCATGTTTGGTTAACTATCGTTCTCTTTACATGTCAACCTATCTTTCCGAAAATAAGGAAAGCGCTTCTGATCGTTTCTAACTATCGGCCGGCCCTATTAGCTCTCGATCACTGTATTCTATATTCTAAGATCTTTCAAACTTTCTCAATCTCGTCATATTTCTTAGACCGATTCTGGAATATAATCAGCGGTCGTCTTGCTTCGCCCGATGTAGTATGGCTTTCCGGCGCTCGAGGTCTACTGGCGAAAGTAGCTTTTCTTATCTTACAATTTTTATGGTTTTCGTCTGTTATTTGTTGCCCGGCCCTTGAGAACTCGGGAAACTTTGTCGTGGTGGCGGCTTTGACACAGTTATCTCAAGAGCACTTTGACCTGGGTTATATGGCACGTCGTCACTGGGGCCTCCGCTCTTCCTTCTTTGGGTTTTTGCCCTCCTTCCCTTCCCTTACTACATGTGAGCGTTGAGTTTCTTTCAAAATATCGCTGGTCAAGTATGGGCTGTTGTTGATTGGGGCGACGTTCTTCTTCAAATTTTCTTATCAAGTAGTAGTTGGGTCCTCAGGTTTCTTCTTATTTCTTGCTACTTTATTCCTTAATTTTCTATTTTTAAGTGTATTTTACTCTAAAATTTACCTTATCTCATTTCAAATCTTGTAAAGTATTTTCAACTATTTCAAATTATTAATAAAAAATCAGAAAAGTTTTTGACTCACAAAACAAAATATTTAATCCGATTCTTTCTCGGGCTTGATCTGATAGAATTTTCCGGGTGGGGTCGTCTGCAACCTGTGAAATTCAATTCTTTAAAAACAAACTTCTACAAATCTCCCCTCTCTAAGACAACCTCTATTACTTTTCCTATCTCGTTTCGACGTTTCTCTCGTCTCTCCTTTTGACATTGTAAACATCCTTGGCCTTAACATAAACATAAAAAAATGTCTTGGAAACCTTATAACATCACAATGGTTGCTAGGGCGGCCTACAAGAAAATGGGAGTTCTGTTTAGACTGCGAAAGACTATTTTTTCCTCTTCTCAGTTACCCCAGCCAAGCTATACAAGGGCATCAACCGCACTTGTATGAAGTACTTCTCTCATATTGGGGGGGGGGGCGCGGGTTTTCACCGGGCTTTTTAGTTAGGGTCGAGTCAAAGGCCAAAAAGGCTTATGAACTGTTCCCGTACTTTTCAGTTCACTTGACCTCTATCTTTGCGGAACGCCGATGTTAAGGGTGCTTTAATTTCTTTCTATAGTAACCGAGAGGCAGTGCTGAGGGAACTTATTTCACCGCGTTACCACCACCTTGTAACGTCGCCTCAGTAGCCCAAAGGGTGGTGTATCTGCACATTGGAGTTTTGTCGTTCGGATATTGGTACCTCAGACTAAGTTCGCTGCGTGCTTCCCTTCTTTCCTGCACCGTCTGTGTCTGTGGAATTCTCTTCCATCTTTGCGTTTCTGTTGTCTGCTGAATTTAATCTCCCCCACTTCAAAGCCCTGCGTGCACTCATCCTGGTAATTTGTTGGTTAGTTGTTTCTATTCAGAGGGCGTGTAACACCCCCTCCAAAAAAAGGGCAATGCCCGTAAGAGGTGGGGCCAAAAATAAAAAAAAAAAAAAAAAAAAAAAAAATAATAATAATAATTATATATAATAATGAAATAATATAAATAATAATAAAATAATAATAATAATAATACTAATAATATATAATCAAATAATAATAATATAATATATAATATATAATAATAATAATATAGATAATAATAATAATGAATAATAATAATAATAAATAATAATTTTGGACTATTCTTGTAATAAATTTTTTTGAATGTGCGCATAGGGTTAAATAATTTGAATAAGCCCTTCGGGATATTGAAAAACTGATATACTAGAATATATATATATTCTACGTAGTATATCCTCTCACTAATAGTATTATATATATATACTAGTATATATTATATATATATATATATAAGGGTACCTTAATAGGTTTAGGGTAGTAAGGATGTAGTGATAGATTAATATTTCATATGAGTTAGGTGGTGCATAAAGTGGAATATAATATATATATTTATCAGTATTTCTTATGTGCATTTGTCACATAAGAAATCTTTTGTTTCTCTTCTCTTCCTATTTTCTAATTAATTCTCTAACATCTTCAAGTCCACCTTCTCATTTCGCAGTTTTCTGATTGTTTATTTATGTTTAGCACCTGGGTCGGCCAATCCTTTATACATTTTGTATGTATAACTTTCTCGTCTTTGAAACGAGGTTGTGTTCTAATTTTTTCTCCTCAACAGCCCATTGGGACTGGGTCCAGGTACCCGGTATCCGAGTGCCTTCATCCCGTGTATCCAGATGAGTGCGCTTTTCCCACATGGGTCTCTGTCAGCCGGAGTAACCGTCACACTATCAGGGTCGGTAAAGCTGTGAGGTTACGTGTTTCCCGGGGACGCGGTTGTGAACACGTGTTCCCATTGGAAGAGGTCAGGATAAGAAACGCGGTCCTTTTCGACTTTGGTCGGCCTTTGATAGATTGTAGGGTCTCAGAATCCTCTCCTAATCAATTTGATTGAAGAAGGTACTTGTCCTGGTGTGCTCCGCACTGTTTGTGGTTGGTATAAGATAATGGGCGTCTTCAATACCGTAGAAGAGAAATTGGATTCCGTGTTGTATAGTAGTTGGTCTGGGTGGAGAGGAACCAGCGTAGTACGAGTTACGGCGTGAGGATCTTTTACCGCCCTCAGGGCTCGAAAGCCGTACGGTCCAGCAAGGCATAGAGCGCAATTGCGGGTGTGGGGTTGTGTGTTGGGAGAGTGGGGGTGATGTGGTAGGATGTCTCATGCGCGGCGTGGTGACACCCGGGGGTTGTGGGGAATTTTTATGTGAACCTTAGCCCTTACTCCTTTACGGGAAAGTAGAAGATCCCACTTTTCAACATCCATCCTGCTAAGTTTACTCTAATTGTGTTTCAATTTGTGTTATAGCTGTTTGATCAGGGTGGAGGATTATGTTTCGCATCGGGTTTTTCCAAAGGTTTGCTGGTTTTAATTATGTTTATGCAGTTGGTTTTCAAGAATAATATGTTTTTAACAAAGGTGAGCACTACTATCTATTTTGTCCTGGGCGTGTGCAAGCGCCATTCGCCGGAGTGTCCACGGGTCTGGAGGTACCTACTCCGGGAGAGAGGTTTTTTTCAGAATATTTAATAACTTCCTACCTTCGGTGCTACTGAAAGATGCTTCTGGTCCTACCCTCAGAGCGGATTTTGCTCTGGTTTTCGTCCTCAGTCTTCCAGGTGCTTCAAACGGTTTGCGTTCTAGATCCTGAAAAAGGTGGCCACTTCGTTTTTAAGTAAAGTTCTCATTTTTTTAATTTTCTATGCTGTCCTCTGCGCCTCCTCGGCAGCTGTTGCGCTACTGCCACCTAAGGACATAAGCAGTAATATTGTGGGTGTTCGAGATTGGAGTGGTGGGTGGACTAGGGCGCTCAAGATAGATTGAAAATAAGTGGTGTGACGGCAATATTGAACATAAATTTACAAAATTACTTATTTACTCTAAAAATATATTTATATTGGATTATGATTATATTCAACAAAAGTTCTAAAATTTAAAAAGTTAAAATTATAATAGGGTGCGCAGTCTTACATATTATCTTACGATATTTATGTAGCTGGTGAGTAGACATTGGTTTTACTGACGGCAACATGTAGAGTCTCATGTGACTTTAGCAGAAAAGTGTTTGTTTTGGACACTGCCAATTTAATTCTAACTGGTCTTCTCCAAATTGTATATGCCATAATTTCGTGCGTTAGTCTTTGAAATCTTAGTATGGGCGATAGAGGGTAATGTACTCAGAGACAAAATCCATGTCAACCAGGACTTGGTCATCGTCGACCTTGTCCATGTTTTAAACACTTTTCTCAAAGTGGCTGAATGTTCTTTCATTGTGATTGGTTCGATATTTGGAGCTATTGATATAGTAAGCATTTTCAATTATATGGGAAAAAATGCCAGAGTTGCATTCGTGTCCGTGGTCATAACACTAATCGGGAGAGATTTCTAGAGTGAGAGTTTCCCCACGGGAGACATATACTATATGCGCAATTCCACATGAGCAGAGTTCAGGGAACAATTGAAGTCCTCTCTTCAGTTCAATCAAAACCGCTAATAATATATATTGAGTGTGGTGGGATTCAATATATATCCGTTAACTAACGCAAGGTGCTTGAGGGATAGCAGCTGACGAAATCGAAGTAATGAGAGAGAGAAAGAGCTTGAATTGCTATATTAGTGATGCTCTCTTCAAGGGAGAGGACTGTGAAAGAATCACAGGTCTGGTATTAGAAATGTCCATTACCAATATTCTTGCATCGGTGGTAAGCAGGAGAATTCGAGCGATGTTTCTGGTGATCCACCACTCTTTCTGCTTTATCCTTGTATAGAATTTTCTAATATCTGGGCAGTTCGTTTGCGGTTGAGCCGGTGAGATTCAGCAGTGAAAAGTTTATTTTATTCTTATCAAATGGTTCAGAGCATCTGAAGTAGGTTCTAAAATCTTATACGACCCTCGTACGCATTATTCACGACCTATAGAGATATCCAGTTGGGGAGCAGAGGCCCGTAATGGATTCATGGTGCTCTACGTTATAGTGCCATGGATTTGAAATAAGGAAAAAACGAGGAATTTGTGGCAGCACAAATACAGCTGAAATGCATTTTTTCTTAGTAGCAGGACATAGCGCACTTTTGCCAGTTTTCCAGACCCGTGCACTGATAGTTTAAATGCAAGATGTTTTCATGAGCAATTGAAATACTGGCGGGAGGGTATTTTTCTGACGCATTTCACGTGTCGTTCGCAAAAACGCTGGACAATACTGCGGTTCTATTCTTGCTTTCTCAAAACGTGATTCACTAAAAGAATTTGATATATCCGTATTTAAATAGTGGAACAGCAGTGTTGCGGATTTTCAGTACATTAAATTCATGTATTCGTTTACTGTAACAATTTCAGTCGAATTGAACTCGCACAATGAAAATGGGAGGAGTAAAGCCTTTTTTTGTAATTTTTC
>JABUQX010027484.1:20000-27500 GCA_015478945.1 Trachelipus rathkii | reverse complement strand
ATAAATTTATTATTCATAATATTATTATTTATTATATTATGATTATTAATTATCATTATTATTATTATTTATTATATATCTTTATTATTATTATATTATTATATATTATGTAATTATTATTTAATTATTATTATTATTATTTTTATTATTATTATTATTTTATTATTATTATTATTATTATTATTATTATTATTATTATTATTATTATTATTATTAAGTATTATTAATTATTAAGTTACTTATATTATATAAAGTATTTGTATTATTGACTATTTTTATTTACTATATCGTTATTATTATTCTAACTTATTATTATTATCATTATTATTACTATTATATTTTTATTATTATTATTATTGATTGATTATTGATTATATTATTATTATTAATATTATAATAATTATACATCATTAGCATTATTATTACTTTTTATATAACTCTGAGCTTCTTACGGATAATTATTATTAATTATTATTACTTAGCAATAAATTAAATTTTGTAATGTTGATTGTTGTTAATATTACCAGGAGCAGTATTGGTAGTACAATTACTTTCGATTATAGTATTGTTGTTGTTGTTTCTTTTACAAAAAATTTCCAATTTTTTTTAATATATTGACCAAAAGTTAAATGAAAATATTTTAATTTTTTTTATAGTTTAAAATATTTTTATTAGTTTTACCAAAATGTGAACCTTGCCATCCAATTTCATTATTGTTTTAGTAAAAGGATTAGATTTTTGCAGTATAATTTATTTGCTAATCTGTTTATCGATTGCCTATTAGTAATTAAGTTTTTTTTTTTTTTTTTTTTGTATTATTTAAGATGTTTTTTTTTAACCTAGAATTAACATGAAATTACTAGGTATTGTTTGACCTGTTTTTTTTTCTTTTGTTTTTTAATTTTAAAATTTTTGATGTTTTCTTTTAAGTATTTTAATTTTACATTTTTAATTTCTGATGGAAAATATCCAAATTCTTAATTTTATTTTATTTTATTTTTCAATTTAGCACATTTGAAAACAATGATGTTGCTTTGTTTGAGTATAAGTTTTATTCTATTATTAACTTTTTGATTTCAAGATTTGATTTTTACTGGTCTAGTTTGAGTTTAAGTTACTATTTTGTTTGATTTATTAGTAATTTAAAATCTACTGTATGTTTTAATTATATTTAATTAAGTTTTTTCATAATATTAAAAGACAGAATTAACAGTTTAAAGAAACTGAACATCCATCAAACTAATTTGAAATTTGAATATTCAATGATGTTGTTCTTGCTGTTTTACAACATTAAGAATTCTGCCTTTAGTATCAAAGTAATTAGCTCATTGTTATTTTAATAAATATAAAGTTATTGCTTTATTTTGTCAGTATTTAGAACTACTATTTTTATCCTGCTCTCTCTTTGAAAAGGATCACTTGTCCACTTAGAGAAATATATTATTAAATATAAATATAAATATTCTATTTACAAATAAAATATTTTTGAAAATAAATTATTTATATTTAATTTAAGCAAATATTTCTCTCAGTGATTTAGTAATTTATTTGATTTGGTATTTATGAATTGTTCCATTAATTTAATAATTGCATTGACAAAAAATAATAATTATATTTGCGTTCATTTCAGTATTTTTTCATCGGTACTTTGAGTGTATTGCAAATAAAAATTATTAAAAAAATTCTCTTTTTATTCCAGATTTTTAAAATTCCGGTAAAGATTTCCTTACTTGGAGGGAGGGACCTTTCCATTTAACCTTTGCGCATTTTTAAAATTACCTAAGTAAAATTATTATATATTTAATTTTATAATAAGAAACAATGCAAAATAAATATATATATATACTATATATAATATAAATATATATATATATAGTATATATATATATATATTATATTATATATTATATATAGTATATATATATATATATATACGATATATATATATATATATATATATATATATGAAAGAAAAACACCCCCCCCCAACCCCCCCCCCCCCCTTTACATGCCTGCAATTTAAAAAAAAGTGTACACTGAAAAAAATATCAGAATCACTCCATTTATAAAAACAAAATTTCAGTGTGTGTTGATTGCTTATGTGCCAATTAGGGAATTTCTTAAAGGTTTTGCGCGAGAGAGAAAAAAGTTCAGCTTTACACTTACATATGCACTACATATATACAATAATAGGATCTGAATGTGTTAATGGAATGAGTTATTTTGTTTGTATTTAGATTGTTTTAACTAGAAGTATTAGAAATATCATTAGATTAATTTTTTAATGCGTGTATGAATGCATGACACGATAAACATTTGTCTAGGGGGGACTCCCGTTCCCTTTGTACCAAAACCGACCAGTGAGTGTTGAAAAAATAATCAAGTATTGCTTCAACATCATAAGTTATAAAAAGTCCTATATGATTTTTATTTAGCCCAAAAGGCAGTCTGGCAGTAAATTTTGTAGATAAATATAAAAAATTAGGACACTTTCATACACTTTTTTCAGTTCACCTTTCCCGCAACTATCTTTTAAACTTTTCTTGTCTTTAACAGATCATTCAAAACATTTCATATATAAATTTTCATGAAAAAATCGATGGAGTAGTTCTATAATTGAAAAATGACGTCAATAGGACAAATATTATAAAGTATGAAATTTGGAGGCCAAAATTATTTCATATTATCGACCTTTAAAAGCAAATGTTTAACTATTAAAAATTAAATAAATTCAGTTATTAATTTCTATAGTAAAAAAAAGATTAAAAATTAAACAAACCCATTTCAATCAAACAAAATTGAAATATATTTTTTTTTCTCTCTTAATATATATTATATATATATATATATATATATATATATATATATATATATAGTATAGTTATTTCGAAAAATTATATACATACCCAGATATCCGTAGCTATAGAGGATCCGGCTCCATGAATACACCACTAGACTTGTGGCGCGTTCACTGCGCTCACGACAATCCAGTTACTTACTATTAGCGGCTTCCTGCAACCTTAGAAAAATTGTTCGGACTGACGTTCCTTACTTGATGCGAGATACATGCAGCGTTTCGTGTTAACTCTAAAAAATATTTTCGGCCACGAAGAGATGATATATTCGACCGCAACGCACATCACGCGACGTTCGAGTGAACCACGAACGTACCAATTATGTGATCCACGGATACCGACTAAGAGTTATCTACATTAATAAATATTTGAAATTTAGTTCAGTGACAATACGTCTTCTTTAGATATTGAAATTTTTCACCTTAAAAATAAATTTCTATATGTATAATAAATTCATTAACACCTAGTATCGGATCCGGATATCTAGCCGATCTACATAGGCTTCGCACGTTCACGACTATTCACGACTGACGCTCCGGATAAGACTAAGGTTGCTGCTAGACACTCTATTTGCATAAAATTTTCGGTCTACTGATTACTTTATCACATGGACACACAAAATAAATTTATTTATACAGCGTGCTAGAGAAGAAAGGCTATCTCCCTAAAAAAAAAATAATTACCAATCCGCGTTGAAAGTGAGAATATCTGATGTGGCACGTGCACACTGAAACACACACACAGAAGCATCACTCGATGATACCGATCGTAATATGTTCTCACTAGTTGAACATACCACCGAGATCTAATTTTATTCTTTACTTTGCAAAAGCGTTTTTCTTGAATAATTAATTATTGTAATTGCAATCCATCACAAATACACGCTATCTATCTTCCGAAGAATAACTCAATTCAGCGCAATAACACCACCACGCGAGTCGAGTATATAACTCTTGACTACTCCGAATACCATCGACACTATCCCTGGCTCCGGAATAGCAGGATATGTGAGCTCGCACAGTGATCTCAGGAAATTTTCTGTACATAATATTCGATATACCTGGATACCCACCGATTATTTTTTTGAACATATAGGTACTTTCACACCTTGCTACATTACGGTAAAGAGATATTAATTTGAACACTCACCCAAAAAATAACATATTTATCGTAAATCTAATATCAGAGATCTATTCAAATATATTACGACTATGATCGACCTGAAGATCCGAAGCATCCACCTGCGCGATTATCACGGCCTCTGGACTGTCACTAACATCTTTTTTGTGAAAACGAATTCTTGGCTCGCACGATACACGAGTCAAATCAATAGCTGTTCAAGGACTGACAGTGTTAGCAATATGAAGACATCTCCAGCGTCCACTGTCTTTCAGCACAAAGAAATTTCTAGTCCCCACCATAAAAACCATATAATTTGAATCTCACCACGCAAAGAGATCTTTATGTAAACAGAAAGTTTTTAAAAACTCAGCGTTAAGAAATCCAAAAATTGTTAAGTTTTTATTTGAGGGAACAATAACTTTTCTGTTCGTTTCGTTGTGATCCTAGAACGTTTTTCATCAAAAATAAGACCAGCACCGTTAAAAAAAGCGCTCGCTTGCCAACACTTGAGGGGGACAAGCAAGATATGACCTTGCTAATACATCCGTTACACGAATACTTGTTCATTGATGTTTTTCCATCTCATTTAGATGGTTTTTCCACCATTCAAGTTTTTCATTCATTGAATGTTTTTTGAAATTTCCTGTGATTAAACGTTCCTCTTCTTCATCACTACTAGAAGAAAGAATATTACTCATGGTTTTCTGATAAGTTATGTGGTTAAAAGTTGAAGACTTTTTTTCTTAGGGAAGATTTTTCAGTTTTAGATTTAGTTTTGTCATTTCTTTGTACTTTGAAGGTCATCAAACATTTTGTCCAATCGACAGCTATTCCGTGTAATAAAAGAGTTCTGTAGCTGTTGAGTACCCAAGACGCGTATCTCTCGAGAGAGTTCTCCGTCTGCACTTACGTGAGACCTGCCCTGTAATTACTGAATCTATCTCTCTCGTACTGGATCCTCGTCAGTGATAGCATATAGCGATATTATAGATAGTATACTATTCAACTTGAGATATTTCTATCTGACAATAATACATATATCTTTTTACTTTTATATAATATTATTTCTACGAGAAAAGTAAGAAATTCGAGAGCGCGCGAGAGTGATTCACACGATACTGAGATTACACAGAAAATATATACCGAGCAGTCCAGATAGTTGTGTCGGGGAGAGTGGATGAGAGAGTGCACCTCGACTTCAGCTTCCGGCTCGCCGAGTGGATCTCCGACTAAAGTTTTTACTTGCCAACAGTATATATATGAGAGAAAATTTGTTCGTCGTACGAGGTCCTATCTATGCTTTATCTATGAAGTCTTTCGCATCGCAAAAAAGAGGAATTTCACTCACACTTGATAATAAATAATTATCTATAATCCGCAGCTCATCCGACTCGAGTAATGTACGGGTCGTGGATTCACCACAGACTTCACAGGGTGCTCGGCGTGCGCGGATCCGACTAATGTTGTTCTCACACATGCGTTTGACAGGTTTGCTCTGTTTGCCGCTTCACTCTTGTACACACAGGCCTAATGAATAGAGATAGTCACGAGTATATAGATTTCAGCCCAGGAATCCGGTGCGGCCCCACACAATACTTCAGTTCGTTCTCAGATCCGATTCTACACGGTTTTGCGTGCTACTACTAGTGATATAATAATTAATTTGGATGCGAGCGCCACCGATGCGTAGGACAAAGTTTCTGCACGCCAAACACTAGTTCCCCGAAAAAAATTCAGTACACACGACACTCAAAGACTCACACTGATATCCTGTGTCTGCTCAGCGAGGTATCTACGCGTTACGCGATGCCGTACTAGATGCTTCTTGTGGCAGCTATTGTTTTGACACATTGGTTACATTATCGTACAGAGTTATATTCTTAGAACATTAAACTCGTTTATCTACCTAAACACAAAAAATTTTACTATCCACCAGAAATACATTAAAAATAACGTATATATGACACAATAAGATCATTGCGTCCTGCTAATAACTTGGCGCGCGATATTACGAATCTACTGACCCTACTGGATTCGAGCACCAGACTCAGAGGCTTTCAATATGATCGTATGTTGAACCATTGTCACTCAGTACGTCTTTATCGTAAGAGAGAAAATATAAATATATATCTTGAAAGAAATATATGAACATACCCAAGATTTTCTCTGATGGTTATTATAGTACCAGTTAAACTGAATACCAGGGATCCGGCTCCGACTTCAGGCTTCGGCTCGGATCCGATCTAAGGTTGCGGGACAGATCTTATTATGAGAGAACTATTTATAGAGATATACTGAGACACCGAAGTCGTGCATATCTTTTAACACCATTATATCTTGTTTCACCAAAAAAAATAACCTATTCCAACATGAAAATCAGAACATTACATACCAGGATCCGCCGGCGATATACGAATTTCAGCCCGGTTCTCGAAACACGAGAGACTAGACCCTATCACACTGCGTGTGCTATCTCAACGGACTGCCCCTGTCGATCTCCAACACTAATGTTACTCTACACACTATCTTTAGAACAAAATTATTCTCTAGCAATCACGTATTATCTGCATAATACTATGAACATATATTGTCACTCTCTAAAGAAAATAGTTATTCTGGAAGAAAATCAACCCAGATCGATTCCGGCTGCCGACTCAGCATGTCAGCGATTCCGATACCGTACTGCACAAGCTTTTTTTCTGCAACATATTGAAAAATTGATTTGCACGCCCTTAGTTGAACACAAAGTATTTAAGTTACGCATAATATGATCATTTTATCCCGTAACACAATTTATCTAATACCCAGATTCAAAGTGCTTCTCACGAGCCGTGCTAAACATGTATGTGCTCCACCGCGGATTCACGATCCTCTATATGCTCTAGACTATATTTGGAACATTTTTCAGCACGATCATTCATTGCAAATTTCAAATTTTCAACCATATATCATAAAAAAATATTTCTGATAAAAAACATTCTCCATCAAAATGGAGTCCGGATCCGGATATTCCGTCGATCTGAGAGCTCTGACTTCAAGTCTATTTTCAGCGATACCGGATTCGACTAATGAGTTTTTACTAGTGCACATCTTGAAAAAATATGTATGATAATCGGGCTACGCCTTCTGACCAAAGTTTTTACCACAAAAAATCATGTATATCCCGAGAAGAATAAGTCATTACTAGGATATCGGCTTCCAGCAGAGTACGGACTCTCAGAATACGAGCTTTTGAGGTTCTCGGTCCCATCCGGATCCGACGTGAGAAAAATGTTATTCTACAATCTATATTTGAACATTGTTCGCCACGTTGCCTTCTTGTGAAACTTAATTTTCACTCTAAAAAAATATTTTCTTGAAAGAAAATTCACACCCAATGCATCAGTGGAGGCCGGATCCGGATCCGGATCCGGCCTCTGACTTTCGCGCTTCGAGGCTCCGGATCTGCTAATTTCTCACTATTTGAAGAATTGTTCGAGCACGTCTTCTGACATAAAATTTTTCCACCAAAAAAAATTCCCGA
>JABUQX010027484.1:0-15000 GCA_015478945.1 Trachelipus rathkii | reverse complement strand
GCACCTCTTACTATAGCCACTGTGACTGTACAAACTGTAGTGTTGGTTAAGGAATTAAGAAGGAATAACAAAGAATTCGATATTTTATCACTCTATTTATTTACTTCTTACAACATATAATATTCCATAATATATATATATATATATATATATAGTATATATATATAATATATATATATATATATATTATATATATATATATATATATATATATATATATAATATATAGTATATTATATATCCCCTGTAGATTTTAGTATCTAAACAGTAATTTTACATATATATATATAATATTTATATATAATATATATATATATATATAGTATTATATAATATATATAGACTATATATAGATATACTATATATATATATATATATATATATATTATATATGTATATATAGTATATATCCCCTGTAGATTTTTAGATACTAAAAACAGTAATTTTACTAATATATATATATATATATAATATTTATAATATTATATATAGGATATAGTATATATATATATATATATATATATTATATATATATATATATATATATATATATATATATATATATATATATATTCTGTAGATATTTAGATACAAAACTGGCAATTTGACCATATATATATATATATCATATAAATATATATATAATATATATGTATATATATATATATTATATATATATACTATATATAGATATATATATATATATATATAATATTAATATTATACTTGAGTTAGACTTATAGAGTATTTTCATGTTATTAAGAGAATTTAGATTTTTATTTTTAGATATTTAATTTTTCAACACTTTTCGAATTAAGTCTTGTTCTTTGATCGGTTATTAGATCGCCGGCTTTTTTGAGAATAGTCTTCATTTGTTAATCGATGTTGCTGGATAGCCAAGAAAAACTTTAAGCTACTTACTAACAAGATTGGAAACAAAACCCCTTTTCATCCAAAATGTTAGAAATAGTCGAAATCGAATTGTTCTTTATTCTGTCCTTTTGATAATTATTTCTTGTAAGTTGCGGAGTCATTATATAGAAATGAATCTGACAAATTGATTCACTATCGCAAGTAAGACGTATCGCTAGACTTGTGTAAGTTAAATGTGTCAAACATTGATATACAGATGTCTTTGAAATATTTATATCATGGCTCAAGTCTTTCGAAAGAAGAAAGATGGTCTATAGATCTCGCTTCCGGTAGTTTAGTTGGTGATTTCTGACACGTAACGTCCGGTTCCGGAGTTTTCATATTTTCCTTTAGAAAAAGTTCTAACCATTAATATAATACCAAGTCGGGCTGATATTCAGAGAGCGAGAATATTTAAGTTCTAATATATATATAAATAATATATTATATTATATATATATATTATCAATATATATTATATATATATATATAATATATATATATATATATATAATATATATATATATATTATATATATAATATATATAATATATATATATATATATAATGACAAATGTATATAGTAACGGGGACACGGAACGGGACGTCTGATTTCAAAAAAAATTTCACAGGGTGACTCTATGATACATAAAAAGATGTTCTAGGGGTGAAATGAATTTTTTATTTTTTGTTTTTTTTATATCTCAGGTTAGGAACGTCGGATTTAAAAAAACTTCACAGGAAGACGTAACCTACCTAACCTAACCTAGAATCAACCTGTGAATTTGTTTAAATGCGACCTAACCAACCTTGAAATAATAAATGAAAATTTATTAATTTATTCCATTTCACCCCTAGAACATCTTTTTATGTTTTTAGATGTTAATTTTTTTTTTTAAAATACCGAAGTCCCAGTCCGTGTCACCGGTTACTATACTTGTCATATATATATATATTAAGGATAAATTAATATTATATAATATATATTATTATAGTATATTATATAATATATATATAGTATATATTATATAAGATAGAATAACGATATAGAAAGATCTATAGTATATATATTATTCGTATATAAATAGTATTTTATCTGAAAATGTCTATATATATAGATATTGTAAACTTACAGTAAACAGCACAACTAGCTGTTGAGAACATTAGCAGTGATAAATGGCCTTTATATCAAACAAAACTTTGTGGAAATAGGCAGAATTTGAGGAGTGAACTGCAATTTTTGGTAAAGTAATTAATAATTTATTATTATTATTATTATTTACGAACTTCTTTTTACTGCGTAATTCAAATTCCATATTATATACTACTTGGATATTGTACGGCTAACGTTTTCTATCTATGATGTAGACACGATAAGATGTAAAAGATGACGTTCACAATATTTTTATACTCTATTACATTTAGGAAAATGAACTACTCTCCTTAAACTTAAACTTGAACTTAAACCTAAACCTAACCTAAAATCTAAAGCCTTAACCTAGCAACCTAATCGCTAGCTGAAATCCGTAACCTAACTCACAGAAAAAAAAAAATCCATTTTCGCGCCTAGGAACACGTCTATTACAACACGTTATCATAGGGTATCTACCTGTGACAATTTTTTGTTTGGAAATACTGGACGTTCACGTTTCCTGCGTGTGGGCGTTAAGTGTAAGGTTTTCATAACATATATACTATATATGCTAATCGTCGATCCAGTATCAATATATATAATATTATAATATAGTATATGATAGTTTTATATTATGTAAGTATTATATCATTATGATGATATAATATATACTATATATATAGAGATACTGCTTTATAAGTTCATATCAGTATTATACGTATATATAGGATAATTTTTAGTATTATTAAATAGATTATATATATTTTATATAAAGTTAGTTCTTAACTTCAAGAGAAGCATGAGGAGAATATTATATTTTACTCAAGAAAAAACCAATAATTCAATAACTATTGAATACTTAACAAAAAATACAGGAATATTTCTACAATCGAGAGATGACATCAAGAGAATCAGCCAAGGCCACCATCCACAACAGCTATGATCAATTTGATATTGTTCTTATTCTGAAGTGCATCTCTGTTTTTTTCACTTTGAATCAGAAGGTTTTAAAACGATATAGAATAGCCGCATCACTTATACGCTCATCTTTCATTTTAATTTTCTTTCTAATTCGTTCATGTTAAAGTTGCTATATGATTTCGTTCTAAAGTACTTCTTTAAATTAGAAAAGGCTTATTTTAATTTGATTTAGAAAAACCACAAATCGCATTTTCTTTTATCTGATTTCCCAGTTTTCTCATAGCAGTCGACAAAAGTGTTTCCATTTGTAATGTTCTGCTGGCCAAATAGTTTTGTGATGCTTTTCCTAAACAGACGGCCCCACCTCCATGAGGTTGAACGCTACTACCTTTCCATAGAGATAGACTTCGATCACAAGTCTGATTGGCATGTTTGATCAAAGCGCTCGTTATTTATTTCTTACCTTACGTTTGATTATTTTGAATTAGGCTATATTTTTATATCAACGGTATTTTTAACAATAAATAAATTAATAGTAAATACACAGATATAAGATTATTATTTACCACAAATTAAAATAGATACGTTTCAATCAATATATTAATCTTTTCTATACCAATAATGTTCTCACTAGTAGCTAAGATGTATACAACGCTTACAATTTGAAATATTTACAGGCACAATGAGCACATCTCAAATATTTCTTAATCTAGCCTTCTTTACTCCAGTCCCAGCTGCGTATTATGCAACTAAAATCTATGAATCCAGCGACTCTTATGATTTAAATTTACAAAGTATTCGAAGATTCTATGATCATCAAGAGCATCTCAGAGACTCTGATCCTGATCATTATATTCTGAAATGAGGAATCCCGGGGCGTCTTGGTATATGTATTATAAAGCTCTAGCGAAAGTAATATATATTTATTTTATATTATTATATATAATAGTATAATTATTTAGTTTATAAGTTAATTTAATATTATAATATAGTATTATGTATATTAATATTTATTCATATTAAGAATATTATATATTAAATATATATTACAGAAAAAAGTGATTTATACTGACTTATATATATATATATATTAATATATATATATATATATTATAATATATGATTATATATATATATTACGTGATATATTAGCGAATTATTTTTAAAATTGAATCTGAAAGGCCCAGCACCCGCGCGCGCAACCGCACAAAAATGCTCTTCAGCACCGACGGGCACGCGCACACACGTCACCAGAATAACCTTCTCCACCGCGCACCGCAACGCGCAGCACAGTAACTAAAAAATAGATTCATCGCGCACCGCGCACTCTGCTCCACACCACCAATTTACAGCTTCGCCAACACCAGCGGCCACGCAACCGCTACCGCACGGCCGGTGCTCTTATGTTTTGCCACCTCTTACATGAATCATGCCTGAAGATAAACGATGTAATTATATTATATTGTCATTATATATTATATATTTAAGTATCTTTATATATACTAGTATTGTTATATTATAATTAATCATATTTATATTATATATATAGCATATTATAATGAGCATAAGTGTATATTAAATTTAGTATTATCATATATAGCGTAATTTGATATGATATAGAATAGTTATATTATATATAGTATATTATATATATATATATATAAGTTTATTATAACTTATATTTTACTTATATATATACTAAATGATAATTTGTATATATCATAATTGTTTTATATTGATATATCTCATAATATTGTTAATTTAATTTCTTTGCAAAACTTGATAAGCTATCTAATATTATTATAATATGGGACAGTATTGAGTATACAGTAGGATTTTTGATCCTAGGCAAGTTATCTAACCACAAACGCAAAGGTCATTAAAAGTGGACCTTTCACTCTCAACCACGACAAACGCACAATGGTATCATTAAAGTGACCTGCAAGAGGATTCGTCATTCATAAGAGTACCGCCGTCCGAGAAAAAGATCATATTGTTTCTCATATCACGCTTATAATATATATATGATTTAACACGAATATATTAGTATATTATATAGGTTATATATTATAGGTTATATATTCTTAAGCTATCTTAGACATCGTGCACGATATTTGTTAGAGAGTAACACCAGATCGTTAGTGGCTACCCCTGTATATTGAGTAACGAGGGAGTCGAATATGTTAGTCGTATATTAGAAGGATGTCTCGGAAGCCTTCCTTTCTGCAATGAGCTAATTACAACCGACCCCCCTTTTCTATCACTTTTCTTAGCAATGCCAAGTGCCTTACGTTCATAGTAACACAATCCGCTTTTGGTGAGTTATCTCACTCCTATAGGAAAAGGTCAGAGGAGCTCGAATTTATGTATATTAGAAAGAATGCGAGGATGCTTCCTTCTACGTATAGTTAGCTATCACACCACACCCCCCTTTCTTAAACACCCTTTCTAGTGCGATATTATATCGGTGATGTGTACGGAATTACAACCGAAAATATTTGTATCGTGGATGTGTAGTACATAATCGACACTGTTGGAATCGATTTCATGATTTACCGACCTGGAAATTCGATTTTCTATTTCACAAGAGCGTGTCAGTTAATTAGACACTATAACAAGCACCTAACCCCCCTTTTTCAAACATTTTTGCTTATCTTGATTTGCTTATCTGAAAGCCGAGCTCGGGTGTTGTTCTAGTGATGCTTTGTTTTGAGGTATGCCACACGACGTCGAATGCCGCTATTACGGAAGCAGTGGCGTTTCAGTCCGATTGCGTCGTTTTTTAGAACGCACTGAAAAAGACCAACATGCGTTTCGTAGATGGCTACCTTCGTCAATAAGATCCTATTCTGACGACGGTGTTCAAAACTATTTGTAAATTGTTTCTTCTAATAAAGTACGATTCCCGTAGTTACTTTCGCAAGCGAAACGCGACAAGAAGTCCCCATGCCCTCAGCGGGGTTTACACTCTAATGTGGTCAAGACAATTCGAGACGAAAATGACATATCTAACAAAAGACGTGTTAGATGTCATCGTATCTTCTGTCAAATTGGTTGTCTTCCTTATATGTTGCCAACATTTTAGTCCAATGTTCAGGTCGCTACGTCAAAGGGGGGTGGGGTCCCGCCGCTCTCACCACTTAAATTTATTTAAAATTATTATCTTAGTGTGAAGCTGAAAATTTGGTGAGTGTATAATAGAAAGAGCGAATAAAATGAAATAATAGATTCACTGGCTAATAGTAAAAATTATTTGGCGACACCCATAATGGCGCGGAGCACGAGCTGTATGGTCGGGTGCCAAGATGGAAATTCTTGGGCTCCATTTGCTACATTTGATTGCTAGAAGCAAGAGGATTATGGCGTTCTTACATTATTGTGCTGTTCAATCGGTGTGTAGAATTTCATTATGAGGTTGCAAACACACCCATAAATGAGTTGAGACCCCCCGTCTCGAAGGGTGGTCCCCCTGAAAAAGGAAAGAAAAGCTGTAGAAGAAGAAAGACGAAAAGAAGAGAGGAATTGGGAAAATATATCTGCATAAAGAAGAAGGTTCATTCGCAGCGGATCAAATTGAGTGATTGTATGTGTAGGTACGACCACCCGGTGTCGAGCCCGGGGCGTAGACACGAGGTTGTATCTCTGATATTTAGTAAAAAAATGTACTTAAACTAATCTGACATTATGTGTACTTATATAGTTGTAAATAAACAAAAGATCTCATTTTGAGTTCCCAAACTAACGTTCAAATGGCAGTCTGAGGAACCCTCTTTCAGGTGGTTTTCTTACTGAAAAAAGAAGAAAAGCGGTGAGGAAGATGCATTATGCTGAATCACGGTTTCAACTCTCTAAACGATCGCAGGGTTGGCAAGACCGAATGCGAGGTTGCCCCGCGCCCGCAAGGCGCGCCCCCCTGACCCCAGGGAAACGACGCTGCAGCGCCCAAAGGCGCGAATATTACTGCGGCGAAAGCGGCGTAAGATATATATTCTTTAGTGTGTGGTAGACGTTGAATAAAAGGTTTACATTACATTTCTTTTTCAAGTAATCCGTTTTCTGCACTATGAAAACAGTAAATTTTATTTATAAAACTTAAACGTTTTTATTTTTTATTTATACAAAACCCTTGTTCACTGTTAAAATTTTTTGTAATAAAAAACATTATTTTTTCACCTTAAACTAATAACTCAATAAATGGGCCAGTTAGCGCAAATAGCCCCAGAGGGCCCTCCCTTCACCCTGGCTATGCGCTATGTCTTTACTGCTTGATTGCTTACTGTAGGTTTACGGTTTCAAGTCCTATCCCGGAAACACACATTTCTGTCGTGGAAAAAGAAAACTTTCATTAGAACTTTGAGAACCTATAATTATCATTAGGATATAGTGTATATCAGTTATTATATATATTTATAGTAGAATAGGATAATAATAATAATCAATTAAAATAAAGTATAATAATACTTATACATCTATTTTGTTACAGTTTACAGGTAAGTTATAGTATATATATATATATTATATTATATATATATATATATAATAGGTATAGGTCCCTTGGCGAAATTGTAGAGGTATATCTCAGATAGTATATAGATATATATACATAGATATATATATAGTATATATATATATATATAATATCTATATATGAATATATAGTATATAGTATATATATATAGAGAGAAGAGACTGAGAGAGAGAGAGTGATATGAAAGTCTTTCTCTGAACTTATAATGAGAAATAGGAAACATTTTGTGTATATTATTAAATATTTACAAAATTGCGTTTACATGTATAAATAAAAATTTCACCTCCAACCGCCAAACATCACTGATGGTCCCACATTGGAAAATGTAACATATCCTCAGATATCTCAGTTCTTATAGTGTTATTATATAAAGCTTATTAACCTCTTCTATTGGAATGTACACCTCAAGATCTTGGGTCGGTTAGAAGACCACTGTATCTTGAAGAAAAGTTTTTAGGATGATAGGGAATGGTATCTTCATTTTTAAAGATCGTTCCACAGGGACTATAAATGTTTTAAAACACATTGCTTGTTCCATAACGTTAACTCTATCACTGTATCATCCTTAGATATAAGTGGAGTCATAGGGTTTTTTTATACTTTTAATTGTATATTCAGAAAAGTTATTCTAATCTCCTGGTTACCCACCTACTTACGTAACAGCTTGATGCATCTTACTCGACACCATAACCACCCATCAGATGCGAGTTATGACATAATGCCTGGGCTGTGTGTGGATAGTTATTATGGGACTGCGGATCACGTCGGAGGATAATGGATATCTAGTTGAAAAAATCTGATTATAATACTATCGAAGTATACAGTTTTTAAACGTAAAACACAGTATATCTGTTGAAATAGTATGTTATAAGGTGTCCTAGCGAATCGTACACTTCTGATTAAATGTATTTACAAAACAACAGCTATATCGGTTCGTAGTCGTATGTGTTCATCATACTGAATTCATAATTTCTACAGGTTTTGCTCAACCGGAGCACGGCACCGTAAATAACACGTTGACCTCTATAAAACATGAATTGTGTCCTGAAAACTTAAACTTTCAAGCTTTAAGTACGAAGTGTGAATTTTAGTGAAGGCATTAACTTTTATCAGTTCTGTGTACATTTAACTCTGGATATATATTATATATCATTGATATATAGGTATATATATATATATATATATTAATAATATATGTATATGTATATGTAGTTATGAATACATATTATAATAAAATACATATTATATATTATAATATAATGTATCTATATATATATAAATCAAAAAACTATATATGATATATTGTATTAATAAAACTTTATACCAACATAACAGCGGGTAAGTTTATAAAAAGTCCAAAAAAGTTTTTATTCATCTTTTAACAACATTTATTACATAATTAGAAACTGTGTTGTCAAATCATTCACTTGCAAAGTTTTAGCATCAAATATATTTACAAATCTATAAAACAACATAATTTTAAAAACATAGATGAAATAAATACAATAAGACTCCACGATAAATTTAGAGCTATGATTTAAATGTTCCAAAGAGTGTTAACACATAGTTTTTAATAAGTTTTAAAAGGTGAAATATTTTTCCGAAAATATATGGAATATATGAGTTAATTGCAATATAAATTTTAAATCCAAAGAAATCAATACAGAGCATGAGACCATGCCATTTTATCCCTATAAACACGAAATCCAGTGGTCCTCTGTTGTAATGAGACGATGTAGAAGCGCTGAAAACACGAAACCTGTAGGCGCTGTCTCTTAGTGGGTGTTGATGTTTTACAGATCCTGCTTTCGTTTATAGCGAAGACTCCGTATAAATCGAGGTTCGTTTTTAAAAATACCCAGTTTTTATTTCTTCTTCATTGCATCTTTTAATAATTCAAATATCGTTTGGTACTCTTATCATTTCAATGAGTGAGGATGTCCAGATGAAACCAAGGACAGCTGAGTTGTGTTTGTCAGACTCACCACTAAAGAGGAGACTTGAAGTCGACTAAACTGTTACCCTTTCTTGATGAGATATTGTATGTATACGAATGTATTAGCGTTACAAGCGTTGAAAAAAGTTCATCGGGTTGAGATCGTTGAGCATATAAGATTACTTAATTCTTAGTCGTAATTTCTTCTAGATCTAGTCTCCTGTCACCGCTGTCATTGCATGAAAATCACTAGTGTGTGGTGACTAGTGCTGAGATTCTTAAAAGTCAGTTGAGAACATAAAGATTGCGAGTTACGCATTCGTGTATATAACGATTTCAATATAGTCCCGAGCCCGTTAGATGGATTATCCGTTTACATTGTATAGACTTGATACCTCTCAAGTCCACAAAAGCAAGATGAATATAAGGTGTGTATACCTTAGGATGGTCTTTTTTAATAATTCCCTGAGTATGCTTCATGTTCAACAATACCTATTATTACTTTGCTGAGGCAAGATTACCATTCACAATGTGGTGATAGGTGAGTGACTGCGTATAGATCGCTCTGTGTAAAGTTAAACAATCGTTGTTTCACGTGCGTGTAATAGGGTACTTCGCTGTAGTGTTAAGAGAGATTTTTCGATTTCCAAATGGCGTCTGGAGGGTGCTAGTGATCTATGCTTTTCTAACATAGAGATAGGCTTCTAACAACTTGTAAACAGGTTCAGGACATACAGCTCGTTTGACAGCATTTAGCCTTTTATTTTAACCTACTATCATATCAAACATATGATCTGTCAGACCCTGTAACAATATTTTTTTATAAAAAAAGTTTGACAAGAGTGATGATCGTTCATAGATGGTTTGAAATTGGCCCAAAAGAATTCTACGACAGTTATCAATATGTCAAAAGTGAGAAAAATGTATAGGGACCAATGATGCTCAAAAAAACAAATATGGAAAAATTAAAAAAAAGCAAAAAAATATATAAGACAAAATAATTATTTTATAAAAATTTCTAAAATGGCGGATCTACTGGACATAAGAAAAACCGTTAATGAAATGTAAAACGTTTTAAAGTCCATTGTGTTGTCTAGGAGCTTTTAAGAAGCGGAATTTTAGGATTTGAACGGGTGAACCTAAATCTGAGGCAATTATCTACAAGACGTGGTTCTTGTAGAATAAAGTCTTTTCTGTTAGGAGAAGGATGTCACACGTATTAAACGTCCGATAAAATTGCTATTATTTGATGTTCTATGGATGGGTTTGACACACAGCTTACCATAGCTAATTATCAGTGCTACCTCCGTCTATATTTTGCAATACTATTGAATAAAACACGCACGAAGACTGGAGATGAGGCGAGTTTAGCATCGTCGTGACACTGAATATAATAAGATGTGGATTTATACACGTATCAATGTCGTATATGAGAGTAATCATGCTGATTGCAGTCGCTTAATGAAGTTTCATTGAGATAGCACTTCTAACTGATAGAACCAGTAGACAGAAATTGAGAATTTCTGTGTTATACTATGTGATCGTCTAAGTGAGAGGTTCGTATGTCCATCGGCGGTTTCCGTCAGTTCGTCTGCAGAATATAAAATGACAACGATGAGGGACTCTAATGATATATACTGCATCGAGTAAAGTACCTGTATAAGTATTGAACTCAGAGCACGGACATCGGTAGTTGGTAATTGAATGTGATGTGTGATGCGTTTATGAAATTGTGTTCGAATACACTAATCTGTGGGGTCATTGAGAGAAGGAGATCCAGTACACTCTGTGTCATCATCTGACTAGAAGTGATGGAGGCAGAATGCATCTCTAGTACTTGAGGGTGTCAGACCGTATAATGCAGCGGTTCGGTGGTGTTTTAGCTTTTCTTATATTCGGTTACAGTATGATGATGATGTTTAGTTTACAAAGATGCCATGTATTAATTAAATTAAAATAGTCTAAAATACATCAATTATCCACAGTTTTCTTTAGTACTGCTAAAAAGTAGCCGACTGTGGAATTTCTAAACGTTATATGTTTCATACGTTTTTTACCTTGAACCCGTTTTTGCGTCTTATTTTCGCTATATTTTAAAGGCATCCAAACCACTCATCCTGATAAACATTCAGAATTCGCTGCGATTTTAGGGACTCGCGAGAGGTAGCTCCTGCTGCTATATCCTGTAACGTATGCATCCCTGTTCGCATATAGCTTTTTATATTTACCTATATATAATTCACATCCACTTCCAGATAGAGCATCAACTTCAATTGATAATCTAGAAGAGCAAAACCACACCAGTCCATACCAATCTTGGATGAATTTTTGTTCCAACGAATTACGCCTATATCCTTATACATATTAACGGAGCTTATCTATCAGCACTATCTTTACCACTGTGAGAGTAAGTTAATAAAATGAAATAAAATATATAAAACATAACTACATCACTGTATATTTAAATCTTACACCTGATCCTTATTCTATAAGTATTCAACAGCATTATAATGGAAGATTTTCTACTCTGGTAAAAAAAATACTCCATCAATTTATAGTTAAAGTGAGTGTCTGTTTTCTTTCTTAATATGAAACGTTTATTACACATATGTGTACCGTCTTGTAGAATGGAACGGTCTACCTTCGATCATCCATTATATTGCATTTCGACACAAGACCCTAAAATGTGAACTAACTAGAGACAGTACATTTATAGTACGTTTATTATAGAATCCTTTAGGAATAACGATTTATTATACCTTTCCTTTTTTTAGGAAAATATGAAACTCAACTCCTCTATTAATTAAAGTTGCTGGGCATTAGTGTAGTTCCCTACAAACTTAGATAGGACACAACTTAATCTGTATAAAACGTAAACCTATCCTTGACTTGTAACATCTCTGAAGTAATGCATATATAGATGAGATGATATTTTGCAGATCATTAAGAACTTGTTGTTATTTAGAGAAGGGTCATTCATTATTTCCACCACTATGTGATCATATTAGATACCAATTATGATATTTCTTACTACAGGCTGATTTTTGATCGTTCAGTATACACATGCCGGAAAGACCTATTCTGTAAACGGTGTTAAGTCGAAAATCATATTTCAGGCCTGTCTCAAATGCATTCGCGAGGTTATTGATCTTAACAGTCACTTAATACCCTGGTCTTCTCCAGATCCACGAATCCATCGTATATGGGTATAAAATGTATATTAAAGTTCTTTAATATAAGTCTTACTGACGAGCTATACGACTGCTTGTTTGGTGCTAGTTAAATAGTTGATGCGCATGTCATCGAATTGAACTATCCATCTGAGTAGATATGCTCTTCGTGTTTATAAACACAAAGTGTTCATTAGAAATATTCCAAACCTTTAATTGTCACATGTTTTAAACGCTTTGTGTTTTTATTTTTAAAAGCAGGATTTAACATAATCGCAAACCTATACACCAGTATCCAATGACGTGTCTGAGGGAAATTTTCAATATTTGCATCTAATATCATTTTCGCATAGTCCTAACTCATACGAGAATCTCTCTGCAAGTTGAATTAGGGCATTCACTTAATTCGCACGTTGTAAAATCTGATAACATTTTTAAGTATCAGGATGTAGATGCCAAAGATGCCGAAGATGGCCATGCATGTTAAAATTAGAAATGATCTTAAACACTTCCAATCTACGATGGACTGAATGATTTAATTGTTTCGTGACTTTCATCAGCTTTTATTATATGAATTAAACTTGTTAGGTTAGAGCCCACCCATTTCACCAGATACTGTTTGTTTTTACCCCTACCTTTTGAACCTAATTATTTTTTCTATTTATACAGATTATTCGCATATTCGAATCCTATTTTCTGTATTTCATTTGTGTAACATCCTCCTTTTTATGGATTCTCCATCTAAATCTTTGAGATAATATAATTTCAACCCTTCATTAGGAAATTCTTTTTATACTATCTACCTATGTAATAAACTGTTACTCTAGACCACCCTGCTTATGCAGATCCTTTTTCTAAGACCTTCAGTTCGAGCTCTAGTATCACTCAGTTTACATATCAATGTCATCGTTTATACGGACATTTATCTTGTAATGTATTAACCCACTTCTGGCGGTTTATGGATCACTGATTGGTGTCTTACTGCATTTATAAAGCGAGATGTTGTCTTATATTAGTCTATAGATAAAAAATCTGATATATGTAAGAATAAGCGAGTTACATTGCAGTTATGTTCAAATATACTTAATAAGTGATTCATCGTTATTACGCATATTCATATTGTTATGATTACATTTGCTGTATACATTGTACTCTTTACTACTAAATAGCAGCTTTATTTATAGAAAAATATGTTAAAATATACTATATCGTATTCAGTAAATAATTTCCTGAAACTCTCTACCTAGAAATTTCAGCTACCCCTATTATCCGTGCATAATCAGATTTTATTGGATATCTTCAATCTATCCCTTATAATTTCTCTCCACTGCTATGCCGAGCTACGTAGATCCAAAAATGAATCTATTTTAATAGCTATTTAAGAGAAAGATCAAGTGAGTTTGAAAGTTAATATTGGAAAAATTATTTGGTTGAAACCTTCATCTATAATAAACGTATTTAATTACATTTCCCGTTAAATCTAAGTTGGCCAAACATTATGAGGTGATGGCGCTATGGGTTTTCGCGGTGTAGGAAATTTTCACGACGCGGACAAGGTTTATGATAAAGTAAAAAGCGATCTTTCAACCACCTAAATATCTTTTCAACTCTTTTTGTCTCAGTGATGTTTTGGAAAACTTTTAGCAAGCGTAATCTATAGTGTAAACCCTCCCAAAACATTATATTGGTATCTCTCAAGTTGAAGTAATTACATATCAAACCTTCGCCTTCGCATCCATGATTGTAAACTGACACAAAAGTTCAAAACAATATATTATATATATATATATATTATAAAGTATATTATAAAGTACTAATATTATACATTATATATATTATATATATTATTATATATATATATATATATATACTAGTTATATAAAAACATTATATATTATATATATTTAGTATTACTATAAATATAATACCAATAGCTCAATAGTTTATACTATTACTAAAAGGGGAAATAACAGTAAAAAAAATGCGTATATATTTTTATTTAATCATCAACATTTCAATTAAATAAACGAGCATATTAGTAGTACGTATATGAGTTATATATATATATATAATATTAATATAAATGATATATAGTAGTTAGGCATCTCTATCAACAGCCATATTAATAGCTACCAATATATACTATATATATTATACTATAGTATATATATATATATAATACAACTACGACACACATAGAAAAAAGGATCTTACCTGATATTGTTCCGTATTTCTCCTCTGGGTAATACGCTTAAGATTCTAACTGAAGCTGTAGATGGTACCTGGACGACGTGTATCTGATCTAGAGCGCCATTCTTGCGAATTATCCAAGTCTTAATCTTTTTGTATTTAAGATTAAAGTTCGGAAGTTAATAGGTCTGAAGTTTCGTTTTTGATACGA
>JABUQX010027483.1:0-83924 GCA_015478945.1 Trachelipus rathkii | reverse complement strand
ACTATACAGAGGGGGAGATCCTTTTCGGTACCTAAATCGGGTACGCGGCTTCTCTTCGAGCCGAAAAATTCTGATTTTAACGACTTGTACAGGCTCCCCTGAATTTTAATCTCGTTTCTCTGAAATCCTTTGCAAACTCGGATCCACCTCCACAGGTTTCTATAGTGGGAACCACCCAATTTTTCAGGCTCCGTCATTTTTGAATCGGTTTCGATTTTTTTTCCTCTAGCGATCAAGGATGGATGAAGTGATAAGTATTAATAAAATATTCGCATTTTTAAAATAAAAAAAATATTTATTTATTTATTAGGAATTAATAAATTTTTAAGGGCCTGTAAATAATAATTTTCTATTATTATTATAATATATTCTTAAGAGAATGTTTACGAAAAAAAGAAAATACGCGTTTTTTTTCGTCTTTTTCCTAAATAGTTTCTCGCTTCTATCGTCGAAAAACTTACTCCCGAACCCCGCGACATCCGATAAAACGGAGCGGCTCTATTCCGAATCGAATTTGTCATCCGATGGCACCAAAAACGTCGACGAAGAAAATCCAGTCTACGACGAAGACGATGACGACGCCTACTACGATAACGGATTCGGCGTTAATAACTCTATAACCATTATCGGCGAGAAAACAAAAGAAAATGATGCTGAATACACCCCTTCGTCTATCGAAATAATAGATCAAAAAGATTTGGAGGAAGGTTTGAAACGTATCATTAGTGATATAATGGGAAGGGATATTTTGGGATCGACGGCAAAAAGCGCGTTGGAATTCGTATTCGTGATAGTCGCTTTGTCGATCATATTATACTTTGGCGTGAAGAAGCGATCGCTCATTCCAATACTATACTTTTCGATGAAGGAATATATTCTCAAAAAAAATAAAGTCGCGAACGTCGAGGAAGAGGGGGGGCGCGATTAATAAAGTCGAGGAGGGAATTAGTTCGAAAGAATTATAAAAAGGGGCGAAAGTCTCATTCTGGTTAAGAGATATTTTCATCTCCAAAAATATGTATAAATAAGTTCCTTTTTTATATAAATAAATTTATTAATCTATAAATTATTAAAAAATTATTAAAGATTTATCTATATACGAATTTTATCTATATACGAATTTTATTCATTGAAATAATTTTATTAGTATGTTGAACTGATCGATGATGATAAATTTAAGATGAGGGAGGAATCTCCTTTCTTAATCGACGCAGTCGTAGCCCTAGCTTCTCAAACTAAACTATTATTATAATAATATTTACAGATAAAACCGGTCCACAAATCTTTAAGATGGAAAGATCATTATCTTCGTCGTCGACTTTATATATGTCGGATAGCGGTTCCTCAGACTCTTCTGAGCACCCTTTATCACCGTCAGAACTCTCTTCTTCTTCTTCTTCTTCTTCTTCTTCTTCACATTCGTATTCTAACGTATTCCGTTATGAATATGGCGACGACGACGATTGGGACCCAGAAGTGGATTATTCTAGCGTGCCGGCGAAACTTTCGATACATCTACGGGAATACGGTGAAGATATAGAAGCTGGAGGGGGAAAGAAAAATATCGAAAAAGACTTGGAAATCTTCGTCAAAAAATCGGAAAAAATGGAATTTTTGAACATAAAAAACAAAAATAAGGTTTTAAATTTTGGGAAGAAAATAAAAAGCGAAAATGGGCACGCCGTCGCCGTCGCCGCCTCCGCTGACGCCTCTTCCCGGCCCAGAAAAGGAAAAATGGAAGATCCTAAAAAGTTTATCGATCTAACCGATTGTTGGGTGCTGAACGAGAACAACGAAATTATCCTAAATTTGAAAAACAAGAACGCGTCGATCGCCGAAATCTACAAACCCGAGAGGTGTTTAGACGATATAAAAATTAAAGACGTTCGTTACGTAGACTCCTGCTCCAGCTCTTCGTCGCCTCCTCCTCGTCCCGACGCCCCCGTCGCGGATGAAGATATTCGTTTTTCGTACGGCGTAAATTTCGATAAGTTGAACGAAGAAAGGACGCGAAATGAGATATCCGAAATGCTCAAATCGGACGACGATGACAATTGCCCCGTGAGGAAAATTATAAGAGACAAATTTAGTCACGATCGCCCCCTCATCGCCGGCTACGAAGGGGAAATTATAAGGATTTTGAGCACGTTCCGCGCGATCGAACTTCGCCGGGAGAAGTACATGCTCGTGAAACGAAGCAACAGCTTAAAGTTCACCGAGGCTCTTATAAAGAAATGCCTCGTCATAATCAAGGGATGTCGAAAAATCGACGACAAGCTGCGTCAAAAAAATTTAACGATAACAGCACTCACGATTTTCCACCTCAAGATATGCAGGAACCAGAGCACGTTCAAACGGATCCGAATCCCCAACGTGCAGTTGGACTGGTGCATTCAGGCGGCGATTCTCAAATTGAACGGATTCGACGCCTTTAACATCACGGACGCGAATTTCGATACGAAATTTTGTCACTTCGTTATTAGTTTGGGCGATCGAGTGCTACTGTCGAAACTGAACAACGTCAACAACGCCAAGTTCTTGATCCATAAGTACGCGAGTGAAGTGGATTTCGATCCGCGACAAACGCGCCGAGCGATCGAGCTATACAACGTCGTTAAGAAGAACAACATTTTGGATCAGAAGACTCCCAAAAATTTGGCCTTGGCGGTTTTGAGCTTCATCGATCCTCGCATCAAGAACCGAGCCGAGAAACACTGCAATTTGACGACGATTAACAACATTTGCTCCCACATTCGGAACTATCTCGACTGCATCGGCTCTTATAACCATTATTTCTTACACCACGACGGCCAAAAGGACGATCCGACGACGAAGACGACCAGTTCGGTCGAAGAACAACCGCCACCGCAGCCGTCGACCTCGCATCAGCAACATCAGCAGCAGCAGCAGCAGCAGCAGCAGCAGCAGCAGCAGCAGCAGCAGCAGCAGCAGCAGCAGCAGCAGCAGCAGCAGCAGCAGCAGCAGCAGCAACAGCAGCAGTACCGTCGCATGATGCGCGACAAATATCTTTTGCTGAAATTAGGCCTGCAAAGAGCGGCGTTCGAAAACATTTACGACATTACTTGCTTCACGAACATAGACCGGCTCATCCACGAGGTAAAAATAATTGAAACAAATCACTATTTGAGGAGCAAGGCTTTTAAAAACAACCCCAAACTTAAAGCTTTATTCGATCCCATCGATTACAAATTTTTACCGAGTCGCCTTCTCCTTCCCAACTTCTCGACGGGGCCGAAACAGGATTCGCCGCCGCCGAGCGCACGCCGCTGTCGCCTACGCCATCGTGGTCGCTGCAGCTATTCGAGCTCCGAAGATATTACGTACGAAATTTGAACGATTCAATTCTTTTTTCTACTTTTTATTCTTTGTTAAATAATTAAATTTTTCTTGAGTATATTCCTTATAATAAGAATATGATGATGGTATTCGCTAAAATGTTCGCAACCTTCAATTTTGTTTCATTTTTTATTCCGTTTTCACCTTTTAATTTAATCCCGCTAAAGACTCTTTATCGTTGACAATCGTCGATAGCAGACCTTTGGGCCCCTGAATCACGAGTAAAGGGTGATCGTCGACACCTTCATCGCGGAGCGTTGTCGCCGCCATCACCGAACTCGTCGTCGCGGGTGTGTTGGAACACCTCGATCCAAAATAAGATTGCCAGTTTACGTTCGAATTGCGAAGCGCCCTGTGAATTTCTTCGTTGTTCATTTCGATTTTTTTCACGCTATCTTGAATCTTAATAGCGCACCTTTCGATATCCGCGCTATGTCGCGTTATTTCTAGCAGAATTTTTTCCATTTTCCGCAACACGCTTCTTTTTCTACCGCGCGCGAAATCTCGGTCGTCAAATGAAACAGACCGCTCAAATTTTAATAAATCGGTATTGAAATTTGTGTCGTCGGTGAATACGTTTCGGAAATCGAAGATAATATTTATATTTTTCATCCCTCCCGTCCCGTATATTAATAATAAATATTTGTTGTTAAATCTTTTTTATTATGTTCTTCTATTTACTATCGAATATTTTCGTTCTTATATATTATATATATATAGATATTATATATATATATATATATATATTATATTATATTTAATAATATATATTATATATATATATATATATTATATATATATAATATATATATATATATATATTGATATATATATATATATATAATATATATATGTTTTGCATGGCGTTGGGCCGCCAAAAAAATCCACTCGCCGGGGACGAAACTCTTAAATTACTAGACGAAGGGGAATCACCGATATTCTCGGGTGAAGAAAGCGACGCTGAAAATAACTTTAAAAGGAACAACGTCCAACGTAGCGGACGCGGTGCCGCATCCGCAAGATTGAGGTTTAAGGACGAGAATAATCGTTCAAACGAAAAAAGGTTTAAAAATAACCTAGAAGGAGTTAAGAACAAAGGCGGTAGTCGTCGGTCCAGAGATCCGGAAAATGCGAACATCTCCGGTAGTGATAGTGATAGGGGTGCCACATTCTTCGAGAAAAACGTGTCCCATAAAGGAATTCTTTTCGGCGAAGGAACGAAGAAAAGTTCGGATTATCTCCCTCCGCCATCGAATACTAACGTTAGTTCGAATTTGAAGCACCCCCGTTCTGAAAAATATCAGGCCGCCACTAGTGGTGAAAAATCGATAGGTGGGACTACGACGACGACGACGACGACGACGACGACGACGATGCCGCTTCGTTCTCATACGACCGGGGGTGAAAAATTGGAGAGTGGCGGTGAGAAGTCGTATCGTGAGTTGGTGAGAAATGTTCTCTCGTATTCGAAATCTTTCCCCGTTGTTTCTCCGCCTAAATCCTCCACCCCCCACCCTTTGGATCAGCCCAGAACCGAAGAAGAGCGATCGGAAAACGACGAGACACGAGCCGAAAACGAGGAATTCGGCTACTGCGTTGACGAAGAAAACTTCATTATCGATTTCAAAACTCCCTCGAAGGTCGATGTGGAAAACGCCACCTCGAATTTTTTGCTCGCTTACGCGCGCACGTTCTCGCATCTTTTCGAGGAGAGCGCTTTGAAAAAATTAAAAGATTTCCGGGAAGAAGGGAAAGGTTTCCAAGAAATATTTTCATTTTTCTTCGATGAGTCGGGTGGATTTATTAAAAATAACAAGCATTTGTTCGATTATTTGGCGAGAAAACGGCTCGTGGCGTTCTCGAAAACGACGGAATTTATCAAATCTCGCTTGGTAAAGTTCGAGTCGTCGTGCAATTTGGTGTCGAACGATATGCTTTTTAGACTACATTATACTATTTTCATGACGTGCGAGAAAATAAGCGAAATGTACGCTAATTCCATACCGAATTCCGAAACCCGCATCGGCGGGAGTGATATAGAAAGTGCCGATAAAGATTCCCTTACGGCTTCCCTCAACTTTTTCGTAGAGTTAAAACACATCGAAACCCGGGCGATCAACTTATTCGAATACGCGGCTGCGTATTTAAACCGCGGCGATAAAAGGGGGGCTCTTACGTACCTGTTTCCGGCGCTGAATCATTTCCATAACGAGTTCGTGGTGCCCAAAACGACCACCGCGACCGCGGCATCGGCGACGGCGTTAATAGCGAAGAACAACGACGTCATATATCGCGAAATCGTAGGCAATTGCGACTCGATCAATTCTATATTCGATCCCGTATTCGACGAGGTGATGGAGCTCGATATCGACTTTCGAGACTCGCTTCTTGCATTAATAAAAGAGGAGGATCACGAAGAGCGAGAAACGTTCGACAAGCGCGATAAAAAGATTCAAGAGATAATAGCGAGAGAGAAAAGGGCTTATCTCGACGTTATAGAAAAGGATTTAGCGGTTAGTAAAAAACAAAATGAGGAGTGCCGGGAACTGCTTTCGGCTCTAAACATGATTAAGATATGGGGTAATTTCGCGCTGGAATCCACGTCGCGGGGCGTGGAAGAGCGCGTCGACATAATAAACCGCGGGGGGCTAAACATTCTCGTAGAAAGGTCCGCATCCGACCTCGTTTGGTTCCAAGGGTACGTCCGCGAACTGCGCAATTTTATTTTTGGCCGCGATAAAAAAGCATCGAACCCAATCGGATTCGCTTACTCGGGCGAAGAGAACATCGTACGTGACTGCAACAACAACAACAACAACAACAACAACATTGTGAACGGTACAACGGGTATTAATGAAATTGAGA
The DNA here is from genome assembly GCA_015478945.1 of Trachelipus rathkii. Lineage (NCBI taxonomy): Eukaryota > Metazoa > Arthropoda > Malacostraca > Isopoda > Trachelipodidae > Trachelipus > Trachelipus rathkii. The sequence continues at coordinate 77,702 of JABUQX010027483.1, read as the reverse complement.
ATGTTAATAACGATAATAAAAATGCTAATATTAATAATAATGTTTATGGCGATAATACTAATAATAAAATTGGTATCGCTAATAGAGATAACATTAATAATAGTAGGTAAAAATAATAATAATAACAATAATAATAATAACTATAATAACGCCAATAACGAGCATGAAAATATTTATAATATAAGCAAAAACGGTGCGGTTGCGTACCCGTATCGAGCGTACGCTAATGAAAACAGTAAATTCTACTACAATAATAGGAATTTTCAGAGGGGCAACAGACACGATGAAATGAACAACTATGTTTCGCGGTACAAATATTATAATAGGTTCGGCACGTACCTAGGAGGAGGGGGGGGAAGGGGATATTTTCGCAGATACAGAAATACATAATGTTTTTATATAAACGTGTATGTGTGTGTGTGTTTGTGTGTACATATATTGAGAAATAATGTTCATATTCCTCACTAATAATACTAAAAACTTTTAATTAATAAAGTGTTCGAAAACACCACTACATTTTTTTTATTTTTATTTTTTAAAAAATTACAAACCTTTTTTAGATTTTCAGATTTTTGCACTCAAATAAAATAATTAACGAATTTCTGCTTTTAAGACCATATTTTTGAAACAAATTATATCAATACATTTTAATTCTATTTTCAATCAATTTATATATTTTAGGTACCCCTTAAAAATAATTTTTCATAGAAAAAGGATTTTTAGGGATAACTAATGTAAAAAAAATATATGTAAAAAATAATTTAATATTTGACCTTTCTTCGAGAACTAGTATAAGTCGAAGGTCTACGTGCTAAAATCTAAAAAAACCTCAAAGAAATATATATATATATATATATATATTTAAGCTTAATAAATTATTTAAATTATTATATATATATATATATATATATATTATTATATGATATATATATATATATATATATTATATATATATATGATTATTATATATTATATATATATGACGGTTTAAGCTTAATAAAATGGTATTTGAAAGCGTTCAACCGCCTTTGCGACTCCCGTAAGGCGACACTATATAATAGTGAGTTTCGAAGGGAACCGAAAAACGACCTAACGTGCTCGCGCGACACCTTTTTAGGTATAAACTATCGCTTCAACCAGATATATGACGTTGGATCGGAAACTGATATAAGGCGAAAGTCTAAGTGCAAAAATCTTAAAATCTCAAAGAAATTAATTCTCTAAAATTTTTCAAGTCGAAATTATTTTTCGGAATTTTCACTTAGACCTTCGACTTATATTAGTTCCCTTGGAGGCGTCACTATATGACGTCATATTCGGTTTAAAGACAGTTTAAGCTTAAGAAAATCGTATTTGAAAGCGTTCAGTCGCTTTTGCGTTTCCCGTATGGCGTCACTATATTCTAGTGACGTTTCGAAGGGAACCGAAAAACGACCTAACGTGCTCGCGCGACACCCTTTAGGTATAAACTATCGCTTCAATCCGATATAGTGACGTTGGATCGGGAACTGATATAAGGCGAAAGTCTAAGTGCAAAAATCTAAAAATCTCAAAGAAATTAATTCTCAAAAAATTTTCAAAGCGAAATTATTTTTCGGAATTTGCGCTTAGACCTTCGACTTATATTAGTTCCCGCCGAGGCGTCACTATATGACGTCATATTTGGTTTAAAGACAGTCTAAGCTTAAGGAAATGGTATTTGAAAGCGTTCAGCTGCTTTTGCGATTCCCGTATGTCGACACTATATTATAGTGAGTTTCGAAGGGAACCAAAAAACGACCTAACGTGCTCGCGCGACACCTTTTTAGGTATAAACTATCGCTTCAACCCGATATAGTGACGTTGGATCGGGAACTGATATAAGGCGAAGGTCTAAGTGCAAAAATCTAAAAATCATAAAGAAAATAATTCACCAAAAATTTTTAAGTCGAAATTATTTTTCGGAATTTGCGCTTAGACCTTCGACTTATATTAGTTCCCTTCGAGGCGTCACTATATGACGTCATATTCGAATTAAAGACAGTGTAAGCTTAAGAAAATGGTATTTCAAAGCGTTCAGTCGCTTTTGCGTTTCCCGTATGGCGTTGCTATATTATAGTGACGTTTCGAAGGGAACCGAAAAACGACCTAACGTGCTCGCGCGACACCTTTTGGGTATAAACTATCGTTTCAACCCGATATAGTGACGTCGGATCGAAAAATGATATAAGGCGAAGGTCTAAGTGCAAAAATCTAAAAATCTCAAAGAAAATAATTCTCAAAAAAATTTTAAGTCGAAATTATTTTTCGGAATTTAATTAATAAAATTGATAAAAAAAAATATAGTTATATTTGTTTTTTTTTTAAAACTATCATATATATATATAAATGCTCCGCGTCGTACACGATGAGGCACTGGTGTTTAAAGACCCGTCACAGAGACACAGTTGCTAGTATATGTTACTGCTGTGAGAGTGAACTCGCTCTCCCGAGATTCTTGTATGCGATATCAATAATATCACTACTCGAACATTACCATTATTAATTCACAATAAATAGCAAAGGAAAACCACCTTCGCGAGGAAAAGTCTTTTCTGTGAAATGCTTTCTTCAAAAGATTTTGAAGAAGCTGAAAAAACAGCACCGAGAGCAGCATTACCACTACCAGACAAAAGACATTCTGGATCTGGTAAGTAATAGGAGGATATTCATCTTTCGTTAAAGTTTTTATATTTTATTTAATTTTCAATTATTAATATTATTATTATTACTTTACTATCATTATTATTTTAATACTTGACAAATTTACATTCGAACAGTTAAGGGTAGCCAGAAAAGAGAACGTTATAGAGGCAGCAGCGGCCAGGTATACACTGACGAAACACCATCACCAGTTTTCCAGTGTTATTCCTCATTCAAGGTCCCTTCCCGAAAACAGTTGATGGAAGAAAGAAGTTTCAGCTACCTCGCTTATACCCCCGATGCATTGACGTCAGCTGCGAATAAAGCGAATGTTGGAAGATACCGTGAAAAAACTTTTCATTCTTTTGACTCTGGTGAGTAATAAGAATAAAATATTCATCTAACATCCTTCCAATACTTAATAAATTTATTATATTAAAACAGGTATGGGAATCCCATTACCACGACGATCACCAACTCCACCAAGAGATGTTGAAATTTTAAAGGATTTCCCTTTAGAATATTCAAACCCAGCGATATTGATTATTATTGTTTTTATTTTAGGCGCTGCGCAAATTTCCAGAGAGGAAGGCCTTTTGGCGAATTATGCCAATTTAACCGAAAAAATGAAGTCGTCCTCGATAGCAGCAGCTGAAGTTCGTAAAACTTATGAACAACGTAAGAAAATATATTTCATTTTTATTTTTTTAATCTTCTTTTTTTGTTCTTAGCTTCTAATATTATTTTTTTAATCTTAACTTATCTTCTAAATATTATATTCCTTTCATCTTTATTCCAGGTGCTAAGCGCAGAAGATTGGAAGAAATAGATTATCATATTTCCGATCTCGAAGAGGAAATATTTGAGAGAACGAGGAATAATTCAAGTATCGAATTTAATGATCGTAAGTAATAAAACCTTAATATAAGCTTTTGATCTATTTTAATTTAATTTAACCAAATTGATATGCGTTTAATATTTTTAATTCTTTTTTTTACTTCCTTTACTTAATTTTCCATGTACATTTGTAAAATTTTATATTCCGCTGTTTATTTCTTTTATTAGCTATCGATGATTCCTTCTCGGAGTATCAGCCGTCAATTGCCGAGCTGGCGTCGCACGAAGAAAATTCACCAGGACCACCACAACGACTACCACCACCATCAGCATCAGCATCAGCATCAGCATCAGCAGGCATTGATGAATCGTCATCATCGATATCAGATCATGGAATTCTAACTAAATACACCGGCTTGGATTCTGCAGGTTCCCACGAATATCGGTGTGATAAAAACAAATTCACTGCCCTGATAAATAGAGATAAACGTTGCCTTGCCAGGAATAAAGAAGATTCCTCAACCATCGCAAATCTGAAGAACATCCTCCCAACTCCTCTTGATAAACACTATCTTGGTGAAGAAGAGCTTGATCTTAAGCTGGCCGAGGTAGAAGAAGAGACGGAGGGAAAACTAAGTCAATTTATAAGTGATTTCGAGAAAAAAGCAAATAAACTCCGAACGATGATTAAGATTCAAAAAAATGATTATAACAATTACCATAAACAAATGGATTCAAAAAAGGTAGGCAAGTTCCACCCAGTACAATCGGAGATGGGATGGAGAAGAACCCTATCCTCATACACTGTTTACACGCGCTTGGGCGTTTTAGAAAATACAAGAAGATATATGGGAAAGGTCCACAAAATAGCAAAAAAACTCGATAAAGATATGGAAATAATAGTTGAACTCCTAGGAAAACGAGAACAAGAAAGCGAAGAACAAGAAGAAGAAGAAGAAAAAGAAGAAGGCCTCCAACAAATTTCATTAGACGCAGAAGAAGAAGAAGAAGAAGAAGAAGAAGAAGAACAGAAGCTTAAAAAGAATGTAAGCGAAAATGTCGAACAAAGAGAAATAGAAGAAGAAGGATCAATTCATGTACAACCAGAAATTGACGAAGAAGCCTTTGACGAAAATGAAGATCGAACAGCAGATGAAAATAACTTATCTGTTAAGGATTATCAAGAATTTTTTCATTGTGGTGTAGATAATACCGAGGTTTTGAAGAGATTATTTTTACGCCATAAAAAAGTTTTGAAAAGGAACAGAACAAAATTTGATATAACCACATTTCGTCAACAAATTCCTAAGGAAAACCCATTTAGATTAATGAATTCAGACGAATTAATAGCGTTACTAAAACAATTTAAATCAAATTGAATATCAAAGTCTTTGTGCATTTTATGTGATAATTCTTTTAAATTATAATAATATGAATATGAATGATTGAATTTTTTTTTCTTTAGATTTTCAAATGTTTGCACTAAGACCTTCGTGTTATATTAGTTCCCGATGAAACATCCTTAAATCAATATTTAATAAGCCTAACGATAGTTTATGGGCAAAAAATTATGTTTGATCATGTTAAGTCATTGTGCGATTCCCTTTGAAACGTAGCTATATCAAAGTATCGTTTCACAAGGAATCGCAAAAAATGACTAAATGTGTTTAAAATTTATTTTTTTACGATTAAACTATAGTCAAGCCTATCAATAGCTCATAGAGCGAAAGATCATCGGGAATCAATATAAAACGAAGGTTTAAGTCGAAAAAATGAGAAAAATTTGTCAGTAAAAAAAATTCTGATTTTTGTTTTTTATATTTTTAAATTTTTATATTTCGACCACTTGTTCGATATTGAGGATAGAGCCACGTGTTTCTGTGAATATTACCCATAGTGTCGTATATTATTTTAATGTAATTTATGCAATCAAGACGATTAAAATAAATTTATCATTCTATACATTTTTTTATTTACCCAAAACATGCACATTCGTAAAAATTGAACATGAAAAAAAGTTGATTTATTTTATTTTTTATGTATTTTTCGCAATTAGGGATGATGAAAATAAATTTATCACTATAGATTTTTTGGTAAAGCTGAACATTTCGTCTGATCTTTGATATTCTCTTGAAAACTAGGATAGCTACAGAAAACTATAACAATTCGTGGAACTGAGCGTAAGAAAATTGTTCTGAAAATGCCAAAAAAAAATTTTTTTTTTGGGAGCTTTTATTTTTTTTTCTCGAAAACTACGATAGCTACAAGAAAACTAATAACATTCGTGGAATCAGCGTAAGAAAATTGTTCTGAAAATGGCAAAAAAAATGTTTTGGTTTTTGGGGCTATTTTATATTTTTTTCTCAAAAACTACGATAGCCTACAAGAAAACTAATAACATTCGTGGAATCAACGTAAGAAAATTGTTCAAAAAAATGGAAATTTTTTTTTTTGATTTTTTGGGGCTTTATTTTTTTTCTCAAAAACTACGATAGCTACAAGAAAACAAATAACATTCGTGGATTTCAATCTATCAATTAGTTATGACCTACTACTGTAAGGAGGCATGCTAGTTTACTGCCTAAATTCCGTGTTTTTTTTTTATTTCTGATGGAAAAAATTTCTAAAGGGAACAATCAATTTAAATTTTTGGCACAAATCCATAATAAAGGGAACTGTTTTTTGTGTAAGCACCTTACGCAAAGGGGGAACACTTAAGGTTTTTATCCGGAAATTTTGAAACTTGTCCCAGGAACCCCTTGTACCCCCGCAAACTAGTAAGGAGTACCTAAGGACCCTACAACTGATTTTAGTTTTACGATATCTCAAATTATTCCTGAGTTATTGAAGTTTTCAACTAGTAAATGAGTAAATACATTTTTTAGAATATGTGAAACATTCCGAATTTTAAATTTATGTTATTATACTATCAGTAGTTTTTTGAGAAAAAAAATAAAACTAAATTAAAACCAAAAATTTTTTTTGCCATTTTCAGAACAATTTCTTACGCTGATTCCACGAATGTTATTAGTTCCTGTAGCTATTGTAGTTTTCGAGAAAAAAAAATAAAAGCTCCCAAAAAATTAAAAATTTTTTTTTTGCCATTTTCAGAACAATTTTCTTAAGCTGATTCCACGAATGTTATAGTTTTCTTGTAGCTATCCTAGTTTTCAAGAGAATATCAAAGATCAGACGAAATGTTCAGCTTTACCAAAAAATCTATAGTGATAAATTTATTTTCATCATCCCTAATTGCGAAAAATACATAAAAAATAAAATAAATCAACTTTTTTTCATGTTCAATTTTTACGAATGTGCATGTTTTGGGTAAATAAAAAAATGTATAGAATGATAAATTTATTTTAATCGTCTTGATTGCATAAATTACATTAAAATAATATACGACACTATGGGTAATATTCACAGAAACACGTGGCTCTATCCTCAATATCGAACAAGTGGTCGAAATATAAAAATTTAAAAATATAAAAAACAAAAATCAGAATTTTTTTTACTGACAAATTTTTCTCATATTTTCGACTTAAACCTTCGTTTTATATTGATTCCCGATGATCTTTCGCTCTATGAGCTATTGATAGGCTTGACTATAGTTTAATCGTAAAAAAATAAATTTTAAACACATTTAGTCATTTTTTGCGATTCCTTGTGAAACGATACTTTGATATAGCTACGTTTCAAAGGGAATCGCACAATGACTTAACATGATCAAACATAATTTTTTGCCCATAAACTATCGTTAGGCTTATTAAATATTGATTTAAGGATGTTTCATCGGGAACTAATATAACACGAAGGTCTTAGTGCAAACATTTGAAAATCTAAAGAAAAAAAAATTCAATCATTCATATTCATATTATTATAATTTAAAAGAATTATCACATAAAATGCACAAAGAATTTGATATTCAATTTGATTTAAATTGTTTTAGTAACGATATTAATTTGTCTGAATTCATTAATCTAAATGGGTTTTCCTTAGGAATTTGTTGACGAAATGTGGTTATATCAAATTTTGTTCTGTTCCTTTTCAAAACTTTTTTATGGCGTAAAAATAATCTCTTCAAAACCTCGGTATTATCTACACCACAATGAAAAAATTCTTGATAATCCTTAACAGATAAGTTATTTTCATCTGCTGTTCGATCTTCATTTTCGTCAAAGGCTTCTTCGTCAATTTCTGGTTGTACATGAATTGATCCTTCTTCTTCTATTTCTCTTTGTTCGACATTTTCGCTTACATTCTTTTTAAGCTTCTGTTCTTCTTCTTCTTCTTCTTCTTCTTCTTCTTCTGCGTCTAATGAAATTTGTTGGAGGCCTTCTTCTTTTTCTTCTTCTTCTTCTTGTTCTTCGCTTTCTTGTTCTCGTTTTCCTAGGAGTTCAACTATTATTTCCATATCTTTATCGAGTTTTTTTGCTATTTTGTGGACCTTTCCCATATATCTTCTTGTATTTTCTAAAACGCCCAAGCGCGTGTAAACAGTGTATGAGGATAGGGTTCTTCTCCATCCCATCTCCGATTGTACTGGGTGGAACTTGCCTACCTTTTTTGAATCCATTTGTTTATGGTAATTGTTATAATCATTTTTTTGAATCTTAATCATCGTTCGGAGTTTATTTGCTTTTTTCTCGAAATCACTTATAAATTGACTTAGTTTTCCCTCCGTCTCTTCTTCTACCTCGGCCAGCTTAAGATCAAGCTCTTCTTCACCAAGATAGTGTTTATCAAGAGGAGTTGGGAGGATGTTCTTCAGATTTGCGATGGTTGAGGAATCTTCTTTATTCCTGGCAAGGCAACGTTTATCTCTATTTATCAGGGCAGTGAATTTGTTTTTATCACACCGATATTCGTGGGAACCTGCAGAATCCAAGCCGGTGTATTTAGTTAGAATTCCATGATCTGATATCGATGATGACGATTCATCAATGCCTGCTGATGCTGATGCTGATGCTGATGCTGATGGTGGTGGTAGTCGTTGTGGTGGTCCTGGTGAATTTTCTTCGTGCGACGCCAGCTCGGCAATTGACGGCTGATACTCCGAGAAGGAATCATCGATAGCTAATAAAAGAAATAAACAGCGGAATATAAAATTTTACAAATGTACATGGAAAATTAAGTAAAGGAAGTAAAAAAAAGAATTAAAAATATTAAACGCATATCAATTTGGTTAAATTAAATTAAAATAGATCAAAAGCTTATATTAAGGTTTTATTACTTACGATCATTAAATTCGATACTTGAATTATTCCTCGTTCTCTCAAATATTTCCTCTTCGAGATCGGAAATATGATAATCTATTTCTTCCAATCTTCTGCGCTTAGCACCTGGAATAAAGATGAAAGGAATATAATATTTAGAAGATAAGTTAAGATTAAAAAAATAATATTAGAAGCTAAGAACAAAAAAAGAAGATTAAAAAAATAAAAATGAAATATATTTTCTTACGTTGTTCATAAGTTTTACGAACTTCAGCTGCTGCTATCGAGGACGACTTCATTTTTTCGGTTAAATTGGCATAATTCGCCAAAAGGCCTTCCTCTCTGGAAATTTGCGCAGCGCCTAAAATAAAAACAATAATAATCAATATCGCTGGGTTTGAATATTCTAAAGGGAAATCCTTTAAAATTTCAACATCTCTTGGTGGAGTTGGTGATCGTCGTGGTAATGGGATTCCCATACCTGTTTTAATATAATAAATTTATTAAGTATTGGAAGGATGTTAGATGAATATTTTATTCTTATTACTCACCAGAGTCAAAAGAATGAAAAGTTTTTTCACGGTATCTTCCAACATTCGCTTTATTCGCAGCTGACGTCAATGCATCGGGGGTATAAGCGAGGTAGCTGAAACTTCTTTCTTCCATCAACTGTTTTCGGGAAGGGACCTTGAATGAGGAATAACACTGGAAAACTGGTGATGGTGTTTCGTCAGTGTATACCTGGCCGCTGCTGCCTCTATAACGTTCTCTTTTCTGGCTACCCTTAACTGTTCGAATGTAAATTTGTCAAGTATTAAAATAATAATGATAGTAAAGTAATAATAATAATAATCAAATAATTAAAAATTGAATAAAATATTAAAACTTTAACGAAAGATGAATATCCTCCTATTACTTACCAGATCCAGAATGTCTTTTGTCTGGTAGTGGTAATGCTGCTCTCGGTGCTGTTTTTTCAGCTTCTTCAAAATCTTTTGAAGAAAGCATTTCACAGAAAAGACTTTTCCTCGCGAAGGTGGTTTTCCTTTGCTATTTATTGTGAATTAATAATGGTAATGTTCGAGTAGTGATATTATTGATATCGCATACAAGAATCTCGGGAGAGCGAGTTCACTCTCACAGCAGTAACATATACTAGCAACTGTGTCTCTGTGACGGGTCTTTAAACACCAGTGCCTCATCGTGTACGACGCGGAGCATTTATATATATATATGATAGTTTTAAAAAAAAAACAAATATAACTATATATTTTTTTATCAATTTTATTAAATAAATTCCGAAAAATAATTTCGACTTAAAATTTTTTTGAGAATTATTTTCTTTGAGATTTTTAGATTTTTGCACTTAGACCTTCGCCTTATATCATTTTTCGATCCGACGTCACTATATCGGGTTGAAACGATAGTTTATACCCAAAAGGTGTCGCGCGAGCACGTTAGGTCGTTTTTCGGTTCCCTTCGAAGCGTCACTATAATATAGCGACGCCATACGGGAATCGCAAAAGCGTCTGAACGCTTTGAAATACCATTTTCGTAAGCTTACACTGTCTTTAATTCGAATATGACGTCATATAGTGACGCCTCGAAGGGAACTAATATAAGTCGAAGGTCTAAGCGCAAATTCCGAAAAATAATTTCGACTTAAAAATTTTTTGTGAAATATTTTCTTTGAGATTTTTTAGATTTTAGCACTTAGACCTTCGACTTATATCAGTTCCCTAAGCGGCGTCACTATATCGGGTTGAAGCGATAGTTTATACCTAAAAGGTGTCGCCCGATCACGTTAGGTCGTTTTTCGGTTCCCTTCGAAACGTCACTATAATATAGTGTCGGCATACGGGAATCGCAAAAGCGGCTGAACGCTTTCAAATACCATTTCCTTAAGCTTAGACTGTCTTTAAACCAAATATGACGTCATATAGTGACGCCTCGGTGGGAACTAATATAAGTCGAAGGTCTAAGCGCAAATTCCGAAAAATAATTTCGCTTTGAAAATTTTTTGAGAATTAATTTCTTTGAGATTTTTAGATTTTTGCACTTAGACTTTCGCCTTATATCAGTTCCCGATCCAACGTCACTATATCGGATTGAAGCGATAGTTTATACCTAAAGGGTGTCGCGCGAGCACGTTAGGTCGTTTTTCGGTTCCCTTCGAAACGTCACTAGAATATAGTGACGCCATACGGGAAACGCAAAAGCGACTGAACGCTTTCAAATACGATTTTCTTAAGCTTAAACTGTCTTTAAACCGAATATGACGTCATATAGTGACGCCTCCAAGGGAACTAATATAAGTCGAAGGTCTAAGTGAAAATTCCGAAAAATAATTTCGACTTGAAAAATTTTAGAGAATTAATTTCTTTGAGATTTTAAGATTTTTGCACTTAGACTTTCGCCTTATATCAGTTTCCGATCCAACGTCATATATCTGGTTGAAGCGATAGTTTATACCTAAAAAGGTGTCGCGCGAGCACGTTAGGTCGTTTTTCGGTTCCCTTCGAAACTCACTATTATATAGTGTCGCCTTACGGGAGTCGCAAAGGCGGTTGAACGCTTTCAAATACCATTTTATTAAGCTTAAACCGTCATATATATATAATATATATATATATATATATATATATATATATATATATATATATTTATATATATATATATATATATATATATATATATATATATATATATATATATATATATATATATATATATATATATATATATATATATATATATATATATTTTTTTTATATTTTAGCAATTAGAACTTCGACTTATACTAGTTCTCGAAGAAAGGTCAAATATTAAATTATTTTTTACATATATTTTTTTTACATTAGTTATCCCTAAAAATCCTTTTTCTATGAAAAATTATTTTTAAGGGGTACCTAAAATATATAAATTGATTGAAAATAGAATTAAAATGTATTGATATAATTTGTTTCAAAAATATGGTCTTAAAAGCAGAAATTCGTTAATTATTTTATTTGAGTGCAAAAATCTGAAAATCTAAAAAAGGTTTGTAATTTTTTAAAAAATAAAAATAAAAAAAATGTAGTGGTGTTTTCGAACACTTTATTAATTAAAAGTTTTTAGTATTATTAGTGAGGAATATGAACATTATTTCTCAATATATGTACACACAAACACACACACACATACACGTTTATATAAAAACATTATGTATTTCTGTATCTGCGAAAATATCCCCTTCCCCCCCCTCCTCCTAGGTACGTGCCGAACCTATTATAATATTTGTACCGCGAAACATAGTTGTTCATTTCATCGTGTCTGTTGCCCCTCTGAAAATTCCTATTATTGTAGTAGAATTTACTGTTTTCATTAGCGTACGCTCGATACGGGTACGCAACCGCACCGTTTTTGCTTATATTATAAATATTTTCATGCTCGTTATTGGCGTTATTATAGTTATTATTATTATTGTTATTATTATTATTTTTACTACTATTATTAATGTTATCTCTATTAGCGATACCAATTTTATTATTAGTATTATCGCCATAAACATTATTATTAATATTAGCATTTTTATTATCGTTATTAACATTCTCAATTTCATTAATACCCGTTGTACCGTTCACAATGTTGTTGTTGTTGTTGTTGTTGTTGTTGCAGTCACGTACGATGTTCTCTTCGCCCGAGTAAGCGAATCCGATTGGGTTCGATGCTTTTTTATCGCGGCCAAAAATAAAATTGCGCAGTTCGCGGACGTACCCTTGGAACCAAACGAGGTCGGATGCGGACCTTTCTACGAGAATGTTTAGCCCCCCGCGGTTTATTATGTCGACGCGCTCTTCCACGCCCCGCGACGTGGATTCCAGCGCGAAATTACCCCATATCTTAATCATGTTTAGAGCCGAAAGCAGTTCCCGGCACTCCTCATTTTGTTTTTTACTAACCGCTAAATCCTTTTCTATAACGTCGAGATAAGCCCTTTTCTCTCTCGCTATTATCTCTTGAATCTTTTTATCGCGCTTGTCGAACGTTTCTCGCTCTTCGTGATCCTCCTCTTTTATTAATGCAAGAAGCGAGTCTCGAAAGTCGATATCGAGCTCCATCACCTCGTCGAATACGGGATCGAATATAGAATTGATCGAGTCGCAATTGCCTACGATTTCGCGATATATGACGTCGTTGTTCTTCGCTATTAACGCCGTCGCCGATGCCGCGGTCGCGGTGGTCGTTTTGGGCACCACGAACTCGTTATGGAAATGATTCAGCGCCGGAAACAGGTACGTAAGAGCCCCCCTTTTATCGCCGCGGTTTAAATACGCAGCCGCGTATTCGAATAAGTTGATCGCCCGGGTTTCGATGTGTTTTAACTCTACGAAAAAGTTGAGGGAAGCCGTAAGGGAATCTTTATCGGCACTTTCTATATCACTCCCGCCGATGCGGGTTTCGGAATTCGGTATGGAATTAGCGTACATTTCGCTTATTTTCTCGCACGTCATGAAAATAGTATAATGTAGTCTAAAAAGCATATCGTTCGACACCAAATTGCACGACGACTCGAACTTTACCAAGCGAGATTTGATAAATTCCGTCGTTTTCGAGAACGCCACGAGCCGTTTTCTCGCCAAATAATCGAACAAATGCTTGTTATTTTTAATAAATCCGCCCGACTCATCGAAGAAAAATGAAAATATTTCTCGGAAACCTTTCCCTTCTTCCCGGAAATCTTTTAATTTTTTCAAAGCGCTCTCCTCGAAAAGATGCGAGAACGTGCGCGCGTAAGCGAGCAAAAAATTCGAGGTGGCGTTTTCCACATCGACCTTCGAGGGAGTTTTGAAATCGATAATGAAGTTTTCTTCGTCAACGCAGTAGCCGAATTCCTCGTTTTCGGCTCGTGTCTCGTCGTTTTCCGATCGCTCTTCTTCGGTTCTGGGCTGATCCAAAGGGTGGGGGGTGGAGGATTTAGGCGGAGAAACAACGGGGAAAGATTTCGAATACGAGAGAACATTTCTCACCAACTCACGATACGACTTCTCACCGCCACTCTCCAATTTTTCACCCCCGGTCGTATGAGAACGAAGCGGCATCGTCGTCGTCGTCGTCGTAGTCCCACCTATCGATTTTTCACCACTAGTGGCGGCCTGATATTTTTCAGAACGGGGGTGCTTCGAATTCGAACTAACGTTAGTATTCGATGGCGGAGGGAGATAATCCGAACTTTTCTTCGTTCCTTCGCCGAAAAGAATTCCTTTATGGGACACGTTTTTCTCGAAGAATGTGGCACCCCTATCACTATCACTACCGGAGATGTTCGCATTTTCCGGATCTCTGGACCGACGACTACCGCCTTTGTTCTTAACTCCTTCTAGGTTATTTTTAAACCTTTTTTCGTTTGAACGATTATTCTCGTCCTTAAACCTCAATCTTGCGGATGCGGCACCGCGTCCGCTACGTTGGACGTTGTTCCTTTTAAAGTTATTTTCAGCGTCGCTTTCTTCACCCGAGAATATCGGTGATTCCCCTTCGTCTAGTAATTTAAGAGTTTCGTCCCCGGCGAGTGGATTTTGATTTTGCGCCCACGCCATGCAAATATTATATATATTATATATATATAATATTATATATTATATATTTTTTTATATGTATATATATTATAAATATATATATATATATATATATATATATATATATATATATATATATATATATATATATATATATAATATAAAATATATATATAAATATAAAAAAAAAACACAAGAAAAAAAATAGAAGAACATAATAAAAAAGATTTAACAACAAATATTTATTATTAATATACGGGACGGGAGGGATGAAAAATATAAATATTATCTTCGATTTCCGAAACGTATTCACCGACGACACAAATTTCAATACCGATTTATTAAAATTTGAGCGGTCTGTTTCATTTGACGACCGAGATTTCGCGCGCGGTAGAAAAAGAAGCGTGTTGCGGAAAATGGAAAAAATTCTGCTAGAAATAACGCGACATAGCGCGGATATCGAAAGGTGCGCTATTAAGATTCAAGATAGCGTGAAAAAAATCGAAATGAACAACGAAGAAATTCACAGGGCGCTTCGCAATTCGAACGTAAACTGGCAATCTTATTTTGGATCGAGGTGTTCCAACACACCCGCGACGACGAGTTCGGTGATGGCGGCGACAACGCTCCGCGATGAAGGTGTCGACGATCACCCTTTACTCGTGATTCAGGGGCCCAAAGGTCTGCTATCGACGATTGTCAACGATAAAGAGTCTTTAGCGGGATTAAATTAAAAGGTGAAAACGGAATAAAAAATGAAACAAAATTGAAGGTTGCGAACATTTTAGCGAATACCATCATCATATTCTTATTATAAGGAATATACTCAAGAAAAATTTAATTATTTAACAAAGAATAAAAAGTAGAAAAAAGAATTGAATCGTTCAAATTTCGTACGTAATATCTTCGGAGCTCGAATAGCTGCAGCGACCACGATGGCGTAGGCGACAGCGGCGTGCGCTCGGCGGCGGCGAATCCTGTTTCGGCCCCGTCGAGAAGTTGGGAAGGAGAAGGCGACTCGGTAAAAATTTGTAATCGATGGGATCGAATAAAGCTTTAAGTTTGGGGTTGTTTTTAAAAGCCTTGCTCCTCAAATAGTGATTTGTTTCAATTATTTTTACCTCGTGGATGAGCCGGTCTATGTTCGTGAAGCAAGTAATGTCGTAAATGTTTTCGAACGCCGCTCTTTGCAGGCCTAATTTCAGCAAAAGATATTTGTCGCGCATCATGCGACGGTACTGCTGCTGTTGCTGCTGCTGCTGCTGCTGCTGCTGCTGCTGCTGCTGCTGCTGCTGCTGCTGCTGCTGCTGCTGCTGCTGCTGCTGCTGCTGCTGCTGCTGCTGCTGCTGCTGATGTTGCTGATGCGAGGTCGACGGCTGCGGTGGCGGTTGTTCTTCGACCGAACTGGTCGTCTTCGTCGTCGGATCGTCCTTTTGGCCGTCGTGGTGTAAGAAATAATGGTTATAAGAGCCGATGCAGTCGAGATAGTTCCGAATGTGGGAGCAAATGTTGTTAATCGTCGTCAAATTGCAGTGTTTCTCGGCTCGGTTCTTGATGCGAGGATCGATGAAGCTCAAAACCGCCAAGGCCAAATTTTTGGGAGTCTTCTGATCCAAAATGTTGTTCTTCTTAACGACGTTGTATAGCTCGATCGCTCGGCGCGTTTGTCGCGGATCGAAATCCACTTCACTCGCGTACTTATGGATCAAGAACTTGGCGTTGTTGACGTTGTTCAGTTTCGACAGTAGCACTCGATCGCCCAAACTAATAACGAAGTGACAAAATTTCGTATCGAAATTCGCGTCCGTGATGTTAAAGGCGTCGAATTCGTTCAATTTGAGAATCGCCGCCTGAATGCACCAGTCCAATTGCGCGTTGGGAATTCGGATTCGTTTGAACGTGCTCTGGTTCCTGCATATCTTGAGGTGGAAAATCGTGAGTGCTGTTATCGTTAAATTTTTTTGACGCAGCTTGTCGTCGATTTTTCGACATCCCTTGATTATGACGAGGCATTTCTTTATAAGAGCCTCGGTGAACTTTAAGCTGTTGCTTCGTTTCACGAGCATGTACTTCTCCCGGCGAAGTTCGATCGCGCGGAACGTGCTCAAAATCCTTATAATTTCCCCTTCGTAGCCGGCGATGAGGGGGCGATCGTGACTAAATTTGTCTCTTATAATTTTCCTCACGGGGCAATTGTCATCGTCGTCCGATTTGAGCATTTCGGATATCTCATTTCGCGTCCTTTCTTCGTTCAACTTATCGAAATTTACGCCGTACGAAAAACGAATATCTTCATCCGCGACGGGGGCGTCGGGACGAGGAGGAGGCGACGAAGAGCTGGAGCAGGAGTCTACGTAACGAACGTCTTTAATTTTTATATCGTCTAAACACCTCTCGGGTTTGTAGATTTCGGCGATCGACGCGTTCTTGTTTTTCAAATTTAGGATAATTTCGTTGTTCTCGTTCAGCACCCAACAATCGGTTAGATCGATAAACTTTTTAGGATCTTCCATTTTTCCTTTTCTGGGCCGGGAAGAGGCGTCAGCGGAGGCGGCGACGGCGACGGCGTGCCCATTTTCGCTTTTTATTTTCTTCCCAAAATTTAAAACCTTATTTTTGTTTTTTATGTTCAAAAATTCCATTTTTTCCGATTTTTTGACGAAGATTTCCAAGTCTTTTTCGATATTTTTCTTTCCCCCTCCAGCTTCTATATCTTCACCGTATTCCCGTAGATGTATCGAAAGTTTCGCCGGCACGCTAGAATAATCCACTTCTGGGTCCCAATCGTCGTCGTCGCCATATTCATAACGGAATACGTTAGAATACGAATGTGAAGAAGAAGAAGAAGAAGAAGAAGAAGAAGAGAGTTCTGACGGTGATAAAGGGTGCTCAGAAGAGTCTGAGGAACCGCTATCCGACATATATAAAGTCGACGACGAAGATAATGATCTTTCCATCTTAAAGATTTGTGGACCGGTTTTATCTGTAAATATTATTATAATAATAGTTTAGTTTGAGAAGCTAGGGCTACGACTGCGTCGATTAAGAAAGGAGATTCCTCCCTCATCTTAAATTTATCATCATCGATCAGTTCAACATACTAATAAAATTATTTCAATGAATAAAATTCGTATATAGATAAAATTCGTATATAGATAAATCTTTAATAATTTTTTAATAATTTATAGATTAATAAATTTATTTATATAAAAAAGGAACTTATTTATACATATTTTTGGAGATGAAAATATCTCTTAACCAGAATGAGACTTTCGCCCCTTTTTATAATTCTTTCGAACTAATTCCCTCCTCGACTTTATTAATCGCGCCCCCCCTCTTCCTCGACGTTCGCGACTTTATTTTTTTTGAGAATATATTCCTTCATCGAAAAGTATAGTATTGGAATGAGCGATCGCTTCTTCACGCCAAAGTATAATATGATCGACAAAGCGACTATCACGAATACGAATTCCAACGCGCTTTTTGCCGTCGATCCCAAAATATCCCTTCCCATTATATCACTAATGATACGTTTCAAACCTTCCTCCAAATCTTTTTGATCTATTATTTCGATAGACGAAGGGGTGTATTCAGCATCATTTTCTTTTGTTTTCTCGCCGATAATGGTTATAGAGTTATTAACGCCGAATCCGTTATCGTAGTAGGCGTCGTCATCGTCTTCGTCGTAGACTGGATTTTCTTCGTCGACGTTTTTGGTGCCATCGGATGACAAATTCGATTCGGAATAGAGCCGCTCCGTTTTATCGGATGTCGCGGGGTTCGGGAGTAAGTTTTTCGACGATAGAAGCGAGAAACTATTTAGGAAAAAGACGAAAAAAAACGCGTATTTTCTTTTTTTCGTAAACATTCTCTTAAGAATATATTATAATAATAATAGAAAATTATTATTTACAGGCCCTTAAAAATTTATTAATTCCTAATAAATAAATAAATATTTTTTTTATTTTAAAAATGCGAATATTTTATTAATACTTATCACTTCATCCATCCTTGATCGCTAGAGGAAAAAAAATCGAAACCGATTCAAAAATGACGGAGCCTGAAAAATTGGGTGGTTCCCACTATAGAAACCTGTGGAGGTGGATCCGAGTTTGCAAAGGATTTCAGAGAAACGAGATTAAAATTCAGGGGAGCCTGTACAAGTCGTTAAAATCAGAATTTTTCGGCTCGAAGAGAAGCCGCGTACCCGATTTAGGTACCGAAAAGGATCTCCCCCTCTGTATAGTATTAGCCGAATACGATGAGAAATTGCCGCCCGGAATTAAAGACGACGCCGAGAATTTACGCCTGGCGGTAGACGTTTTTATGAAGATCAACCGGGACAAAATTGAATCTTTCCGGGAGAACTACTGGGACCACTGCGAAAAATACCTCAATAGCCCTAAAACAGAGAAAAGGAAAACAGTTTTAAAAGAGTTTTTTTTTCGAAATTTGTCGACGGAGAGAAGTAAAAATAAATCGCAGCTCGAGGATGACGGTTTCGTCGTTTTATCGGATCTCGGGGAAATTCGGGACGCCTTCGAAAGGTGCGAGCGGGAAAGACGAGATAAAATAAAGAAACACGAAGCGCTCGACGAAGTCGCCGCTGCCGACGCCGCCGAGAGATCCAAATTGAGCAAAAGACGCAAAGGAAAACGTTTCAAGGCCGAAACTGCCGAAACTGCCGAAACTGCCGACACCGCTGAAGAGGAAAAGTGTGATGTAACTATAACCGCCGGCCAAAAAACGAAAACGACGTTGACACCATCGGGAAACGAAGAGGATCTTTCGGCCGCCGCCGATGATGAAGATCCCCGAGCCTCGCTCGAACGTATTAAATTAATCTTAGACGGTATCGAAGAACGGCAAAATTATTTGCTGAATTTCTTTAACGAAGAAATCCTTCGACGCCGTCGTGTAGTGGAAACGGAGTTGGGCGACAGATTAAAGGAAACTAAAAATTCGACTATGGAAATGAGAGACCGAAATCGGAGTTGCCGTGAGGCTCGTAAACGAGACGCTGCGGAAATTGTGGACCTGGCGCAAAATATTGATCGCAAAATAAAATGTTTCTCTCTCCCGTTGAGGTCGTCGATTCCCGATGAATCGTAGAGTAAAAAAATTAGGAATGCCTAAAAAGATTGTAATCAATTTACTTATTCGGTGAATATCATTGCTATTTTTTTTTAATGTTAAAAAAAAACAGGTAAGATATATAAATATTTATTAGATAATAAATTTTTTTTATTCTAATATTTTGCACGTAGACCAATCATATTAAATCCTTCCCTCCTCATCTCCAGAATTTTCGAGTACATTATTCTTCTTCCACCGTTTGACGGCGCGTTTCAATCTATTCGCCTTACGTAACTTCGTCCGATGGATCCCGGAAACTATGAAAATTCGATGTTGACGCGGGACACGGAAAGGTGCTTCAAATTCATCGAGGATCTCAAGAAACAGGCGGTCGTAATAGAGTTAATTATTAGAAATGGCCTTAAAGAAATCGACGAACGTTACGTTAAAATTCAGGACGAACTCAACCGCCTCCATGCCAAAAACGAACGAATAAGTTCGCGCAACGCCGAAATCGCGGAGAGGCTAAAGGACGTAAAGGAAACTTTGATCAATTACGACGAAAACAGTTTGGGTAATGCGGCGAGTCTACAAATGAAAAAGTTAAAGCACAAAATTGAAAAAATTAAAGAGAGGACGAAATTAAAAAAACTAAAAAAGAAAGCTTTATCTCATCGCTCGAAGAATTAAAGTCCGCTCGATAAATTTTGCTAAGAGGCGCGGGGTAGAAACATTGTCTTTATGTAAACCCGACTAACTTTCCGTATTTATCGTTGTTTTGAGTTTTTTATTTGAATAAAATTGTTAGAAAAAATATCGGGTGCTAATTATTGCTGGTTTGTTCGTATACTTCCTTTTGTTAGTTTGAAACAAACGTAAGAAACCTATCGGGTCAAAAGTTGTTTTTATAAAAAAAAAATAATATTTTTTTTTTCAAAGTTAAATATTTTTCAAGATTTTGGATTTAGACCTTCGACTTTTCTTAGTTCCCGCTAAAACGTCACTATATGAGGTTTAACGATAGCGTCGTGCGTTCGTTCGTTCGTTCGTTCGTTCGTTTTTCTGGGTGGCGTTCGTGAGTCAACGGTATGACGCGCTGAGGGCCGGCCAATTATATATTTTAGGGTTTCGCGCAGTCCCGCTGGGGTCGGTGAGCCGCATTTGATGAAACGAGGCGTTGTGTAAGGCGGACGCTCTTAGAGTATTTTCGGAAAAACTCTAACGTATCCGAGCCAATAAAATTCGAAACATATTTGCAACATTAGCAATACGCGAGGGGTTTGTGGGGTAGAAGTCAGAACATTATTTCTTTAACCAATAGCGGTTATTCGAGTGCAAACAGCCACGTAAACGACGATTCCGATGGGGGGAATAGTACAGGGGTTAACAAAACTGGGTTGGAGCTCCAATGCGGGGAACCAATCGTGTTCGAAGTGGCTTTGCGAACTCAGCAAAGTGGGCGGGATAGCACCCACGGCTGGGAATATATATATAAGCCATGGCGACTGAAAATTCATTCAATTTCTTTGAAGTGTGAGACAGAGAGGTAAACTCACTGTTAGTTCGAATACTCTATTCGCGTAATATATCATAGGGTGTCGTCTTGAAAGAATATGTCTTCAAAACTCAACGAAGAAATTGTGACCGCGAGAATAACCAAACCTTCGGCGGCGGCGATGAGTAGCGATGATTCTTGGTGCGCCGAAGATATCGAGCATAGTTACGGAATAAAAATTAAATTTAGAAAAAACGAAAAGGAGGAGAATGACGACGATAAAGCGAAAAGATTTAAATCTAGCAAAGAAGCGTCTTCGAGTGTTGAAAATATGGGCAAAAATAGAAATCCTAAAGGAAAAAATCTTCTCGAACTTACGGAAGATGTGGTCGCAACCTCGGAAAAATCGGGTAAAAATTCTAAAAAACTAGCAAAGAAAGGTCGATCAAAACGAAGAAAAAAAGAAAAATCCTCTCAGCATCCGTCTAACGATATTCTCAAAGAAAAAAAGGAAAAGACCATTCTCCCCTTAAAGAAAAGAAATTATCTTGCACCGCCGCTCCCTTACAAGGAAAGGAAAAGTCGTCTTCTTCTTTTTCCTATGGAGGAAATGGGTAGGAAAAATTGAATTATTCGCTCGTTTCTGTACCATTATATTTTGAAAAAAATTGTAATTTTCATCAATCATTTATTTTAGAAGGAAATGTAACTGATTTTTTCTCATTTTTATTTTCTCACAGCAGGTCGTTGGCTTCCTGAATCTAGCGATCGAAGTAAAATCGATTCCTTGCTGAATATCTGCCACCACCCAACTGTCATTTCGAACGATCCATCAGGAGCAGCGAGAGCAGCAGCATCATCATCGGCGGTTTTAGAAACAAACAGTTTGACGGAAATCAAAGACGTCGTAGTAGACAGATCTATCGAGTGGAATGAAAAAAATTACATAGGAGGATGTAAGTTTCTTTTTTAATAAAAGTAGGGGTTATATATATATATATATATATATATATATATATATTTAATTTATATATATATATATATATATATATATATATATATATATATATATAAAACACGCCGTTGAAAAACTCTTTGATTATAAAAAACAATAATTTATATTACTTTTAGCGCTAAAACATTTAAAGTATTCACCATTGATATTAATAATCTAAATATTTCAGATGCCGGATTGGATTTGAGAATATCTCGAAAGGAATCGAGTCCCTTATCTGAAAACGAAAGCTTGTCCGATTATTTGAAGGAGGTGGAAAAAAATACACTTTTCGATCAGGATTTACATTGTTTTCCGCGGTTGGCGCCTAAAGAAAACCCCGCTCTCCTCCCGAGTTTGTTCGACGAAGCACCCGTGCGGCAACAACAACAGAAGAAATATTATCACTACCATGATCGAATTAGTTCGACGAATGGGAATCGTCATCAGTTCGTTCGGGTTGACGGAGAGGTCGAGAATCGCTCGGATATCCCAGTATTTAGATACGGTAAGTTTAATTCTAGCCAACTCGTTTTATGATCAACGCTTTATAAATAACAGTTTTTACTGTAAATAAATCATCCTGTTATTTTAATATAAAAATACGAATTTACAATTTTTCAGATTTTGGAATGCGTTCGGGACATCTTGGTGAAAAGGAAGGTTTTAATAGATCTTTGACGCAAAGGTCAAATTTCCACTACAAATCTCACTCTTTTAAAAATTTAAAGAATAAAGAACACCACATGTTGTATAATTCGGAAGCGAGTTTTACTCAAGAATATACTAGGAAACAGCAGCAGCAGCAGCAGCAGCAATCGCAACAACAACTTTACGAAGAAACGTCCGACGCCGGATTTCTTCAATATCTGCAGCAGCAGCAGCAGCAGCAGCAGCAGCAGCAGCAGCAGCAGCAGCTACCGCTACAATCGCGTATGTTTGTTCCAGAATACACCCAGCAGCGACCGTGTATTTTTTATCAAGAAGGTGCGAGCGACGTAGGAAAACTCGAATATCTTCAGCAAAATCATCGACAAACGCGTTTGTTTCCTCATGAGAAACCGAATTTCTTAGAAATTACCCAACATCCTCAGCAACAGAAGAAGCAGCAGCACCAGCAGCTTCCACGATTTTTTGTCCCAGAATATACCCGGAGACAGGATGACCAGAAGCAGCAGCAGCAGCAGCTTCCACGATTTTTTGTCCCAGAATACACCCGGAGACAGGATGACCAGCAGCAGCAGCAGCAGCAGCAGCAGAAACAACCTTTACCGAGTCTCTTTTGCTACGAGGGTGAAAACACTGCATCTGCGGTTCCCGAATACATCTCCCAGTGGCAGCAACAACAAACGCCATCGAGTAGTCTTTTTTACGATGGACAATACACCCTAAGGTCTCCCAAATGCGCCCATCAGCAGCAGCAGCAGCAGCAGCAGCAGCGATTACTTCGAGAGAGAACAAACGTCGAGGGTCCACAAGAGAATTTGTCGGCTCCTAAAAATAGTGATAATAGCTTTAACATAGACGATCTATTACACGATTTGACAGAAAATGCGTCACCCACAGCCGCCGTCGAAACTGGGCGAACGAAGGAATCAACCGATGGTCCACTTCCAATGGATGACGACGAATCGGACGGTTGTCTGTTGGAGCCGAAAATAGAAATAAAAGAAGAGGGCGAGTGGCAGTTATCCGAAGAAACTAATTTTGAGGGTAGTGAAACATCGCCGCCGCCGTCGAGAGACGATGGAGACTTTAAACGGGAAACTGATAGCTGCGACTATCGCGGCGACGCTGATATACTCGTGACGAACTCTAATTACGACCCCCTTTCCGTGTCGTTAATGAAACCCGATTACGAATCGGACGGTTGTCTGTTGGAGCCAAAAGTAGAAATAAAAGAAGAGGGCGAGTGGCAGTCATCCGAAGAAACTAATTTTGAGGGTAGTGAAATATCGCCGCCGCCGTCGAGAGACGATGGAGACGTTAAAAGGGAAACGGATAACAGCGATCATCATTACGACCACCTTTCCGTGTCGTTAATGAACCCCGATTACGAAAATATGGTTAAGGGGATTCGGGATATCAAAGATTTAATTCACATTCCGAAAGTCGTCTCTCCTCTCCCGTCTTCCCCCTCTTCTTCCTCCGCCGGACATTTGGTGAAGGAAACTGTAATGTGTCAAAACACCGAAGTGACGATAGAATATTCATCGCCGTACGCCGCCTCCGCCGCCGCTGCTGCCGCTGGTGGCAACATCAAATCTAATAACGCTCTACGAGCAAGTTTCTTGGTATCTAAAATCGTCGATGATATTGAAAACAATGTCGTCAGCGAAGTGACGCTCGCGCAAGTGAAAAGGGCCATGGGTGAAGTGTATAACAACGTCAACCTGAGAACGACAAATGGGATTAAAATCCCTTTCATGAACACTCACCTGCCCTTCGCGATCAACCGGTATTTCGTCGAACAACTTTGCGTCACCGATGGCTGTGGAGATAAGTTCACCTCCGATCTTTTGGACTTTCTCGTACAGATCGCATTTTGCAGATTCGTGGAGGCCCAGAATTTTCGCTACAAACCAAAAATGAAGAAGGGAAAAATTCCGACCTGGCACCGGCTAGTCATTGAGGCATTGGGACGGTACGTTCGGCTCGACGCCGAAACCAACGAATTGATACTCGACGTATCTTTTATTCCTCAAAGTTCGAAAGACGAACGCTTCACCGCTAAATTTTTGGGGGATCAGAAGATGCTCGCATCGTTTAGGCGAATGCAGGAAGCTGACTTTGGGAAGTCTAAGTATAAGATATTTGGCGAGGTTTACGTGAATTACCTTTACACCAGGTGGTCATCGAAATCCGACAAAAAAATTCAAAAGATTTTAGACCACGAAATTTCAAAAATATTTAACTTGTATTTCGATAATTGAAGATATTATGTTATATTATATTATATTATATATTATAAAAAATTTTCGCGTTTTATTTTTAAAAGTGTGTACTTTTTGTGTAAATAAAAAAATGTTTTTAGTTATACCTTTATTTTAATCAACCTGATTGCGAAAAATACATAAAAACAAAATTAAAAAACTTTTTTCCTACGAGTGTATACGTTTTGCTTAAATATACAGCCATAAATTTATTTTAATCATCGTCGATTGAGTAAAATACGTAAAAATAACGGACGACACGATGGGTAATAACGATAATATTCACAGGAACACGTCGCTGTTTCTTCAATATCGAATATATTCTTCAAAAAACTCCTTTAATAATTTATTGGATTCTTGCATCGAGGACGTCGAGAGAAAAGCGAAACACTTGGAGAAAAAAAGAATGGTCTTGTCGAAATTTAGAGAAAGTTTATCGCGCGAAGAAATGCTCGGATTCCTTTTCAAAGAACGATCACTTTTACACCGGAGGGAAGCCATGTTGCACTTTAAATTTTATTTTTTGTACTTTAAACTCGCGATCGAGGTGATAACGGACGAACTCGTTCGACACGCTTCGGAGAAAAAAATTCAGGATATCCGAAAGTATCTGAATACCATTCAACTGCAGAGTCACTTCGTTTGTTGCCTGGCTAAATGGCTTTTAAACGAATATTACGTAAGGTTTCCCTATAACGATATCGATTTCTTGGAGAAATCTCGTTATAAGGAAACCTTACGTAATATTCGTTTAAAAGCCATTTAGCCAGGCAACAAACGAAGTGACTCTGCAGTTGAATGGTATTCAGATACTTTCGGATATCCTGAATTTTTTTCTCCGAAGCGTGTCGAACAAGTTCGTCCGTTATCACCTCGATCGCGAGTTTAAAGTACAAAAAATAAAATTTAAAGTGCAACATGGCTTCCCTCCGGTGTAAAAGTGATCGTTCTTTGAAAAGGAATCCGAGCATTTCTTGGCGCGATAAACTTTCTCTAAATTTCGACAAGACCATTCTTTTTTTCTCCAAGTGTTTCGCTTTTCTCTCGACGTCCTCGATGCAAGAATCCAATAAATTATTAAAGGAGTTTTTTGAAGAATATATTCGATATTGAAGAAACAGCGACGTGTTCCTGTGAATATTATCGTTATTACCCATCGTGTCGTCCGTTATTTTTACGTATTTTACTCA
Organism: Trachelipus rathkii; assembly: GCA_015478945.1. Classification (NCBI taxonomy): domain Eukaryota; kingdom Metazoa; phylum Arthropoda; class Malacostraca; order Isopoda; family Trachelipodidae; genus Trachelipus; species Trachelipus rathkii. The sequence continues at coordinate 51,742 of JABUQX010027483.1, read as the reverse complement.
ATCGACGATGATTAAAATAAATTTATGGCTGTATATTTAAGCAAAACGTATACACTCGTAGGAAAAAAGTTTTTTAATTTTGTTTTTATGTATTTTTCGCAATCAGGTTGATTAAAATAAAGGTATAACTAAAAACATTTTTTTATTTACACAAAAAGTACACACTTTTAAAAATAAAACGCGAAAAATTTTTATAATATATAATATAATATATAATATAATATAATATAATATCTTCAATTATCGAAATACAAGTTAAATATTTTTGAAATTTCGTGGTCTAAAATCTTTTGAATTTTTTTGTCGGATTTCGATGACCACCTGGTGTAAAGGTAATTCACGTAAACCTCGCCAAATATCTTATACTTAGACTTCCCAAAGTCAGCTTCCTGCATTCGCCTAAACGATGCGAGCATCTTCTGATCCCCCAAAAATTTAGCGGTGAAGCGTTCGTCTTTCGAACTTTGAGGAATAAAAGATACGTCGAGTATCAATTCGTTGGTTTCGGCGTCGAGCCGAACGTACCGTCCCAATGCCTCAATGACTAGCCGGTGCCAGGTCGGAATTTTTCCCTTCTTCATTTTTGGTTTGTAGCGAAAATTCTGGGCCTCCACGAATCTGCAAAATGCGATCTGTACGAGAAAGTCCAAAAGATCGGAGGTGAACTTATCTCCACAGCCATCGGTGACGCAAAGTTGTTCGACGAAATACCGGTTGATCGCGAAGGGCAGGTGAGTGTTCATGAAAGGGATTTTAATCCCATTTGTCGTTCTCAGGTTGACGTTGTTATACACTTCACCCATGGCCCTTTTCACTTGCGCGAGCGTCACTTCGCTGACGACATTGTTTTCAATATCATCGACGATTTTAGATACCAAGAAACTTGCTCGTAGAGCGTTATTAGATTTGATGTTGCCACCAGCGGCAGCAGCGGCGGCGGAGGCGGCGTACGGCGATGAATATTCTATCGTCACTTCGGTGTTTTGACACATTACAGTTTCCTTCACCAAATGTCCGGCGGAGGAAGAAGAGGGGGAAGACGGGAGAGGAGAGACGACTTTCGGAATGTGAATTAAATCTTTGATATCCCGAATCCCCTTAACCATATTTTCGTAATCGGGGTTCATTAACGACACGGAAAGGTGGTCGTAATGATGATCGCTGTTATCCGTTTCCCTTTTAACGTCTCCATCGTCTCTCGACGGCGGCGGCGATATTTCACTACCCTCAAAATTAGTTTCTTCGGATGACTGCCACTCGCCCTCTTCTTTTATTTCTACTTTTGGCTCCAACAGACAACCGTCCGATTCGTAATCGGGTTTCATTAACGACACGGAAAGGGGGTCGTAATTAGAGTTCGTCACGAGTATATCAGCGTCGCCGCGATAGTCGCAGCTATCAGTTTCCCGTTTAAAGTCTCCATCGTCTCTCGACGGCGGCGGCGATGTTTCACTACCCTCAAAATTAGTTTCTTCGGATAACTGCCACTCGCCCTCTTCTTTTATTTCTATTTTCGGCTCCAACAGACAACCGTCCGATTCGTCGTCATCCATTGGAAGTGGACCATCGGTTGATTCCTTCGTTCGCCCAGTTTCGACGGCGGCTGTGGGTGACGCATTTTCTGTCAAATCGTGTAATAGATCGTCTATGTTAAAGCTATTATCACTATTTTTAGGAGCCGACAAATTCTCTTGTGGACCCTCGACGTTTGTTCTCTCTCGAAGTAATCGCTGCTGCTGCTGCTGCTGCTGCTGCTGATGGGCGCATTTGGGAGACCTTAGGGTGTATTGTCCATCGTAAAAAAGACTACTCGATGGCGTTTGTTGTTGCTGCCACTGGGAGATGTATTCGGGAACCGCAGATGCAGTGTTTTCACCCTCGTAGCAAAAGAGACTCGGTAAAGGTTGTTTCTGCTGCTGCTGCTGCTGCTGCTGCTGGTCATCCTGTCTCCGGGTGTATTCTGGGACAAAAAATCGTGGAAGCTGCTGCTGCTGCTGCTTCTGGTCATCCTGTCTCCGGGTATATTCTGGGACAAAAAATCGTGGAAGCTGCTGGTGCTGCTGCTTCTTCTGTTGCTGAGGATGTTGGGTAATTTCTAAGAAATTCGGTTTCTCATGAGGAAACAAACGCGTTTGTCGATGATTTTGCTGAAGATATTCGAGTTTTCCTACGTCGCTCGCACCTTCTTGATAAAAAATACACGGTCGCTGCTGGGTGTATTCTGGAACAAACATACGCGATTGTAGCGGTAGCTGCTGCTGCTGCTGCTGCTGCTGCTGCTGCTGCTGCTGCTGCTGCAGATATTGAAGAAATCCGGCGTCGGACGTTTCTTCGTAAAGTTGTTGTTGCGATTGCTGCTGCTGCTGCTGCTGCTGTTTCCTAGTATATTCTTGAGTAAAACTCGCTTCCGAATTATACAACATGTGGTGTTCTTTATTCTTTAAATTTTTAAAAGAGTGAGATTTGTAGTGGAAATTTGACCTTTGCGTCAAAGATCTATTAAAACCTTCCTTTTCACCAAGATGTCCCGAACGCATTCCAAAATCTGAAAAATTGTAAATTCGTATTTTTATATTAAAATAACAGGATGATTTATTTACAGTAAAAACTGTTATTTATAAAGCGTTGATCATAAAACGAGTTGGCTAGAATTAAACTTACCGTATCTAAATACTGGGATATCCGAGCGATTCTCGACCTCTCCGTCAACCCGAACGAACTGATGACGATTCCCATTCGTCGAACTAATTCGATCATGGTAGTGATAATATTTCTTCTGTTGTTGTTGCCGCACGGGTGCTTCGTCGAACAAACTCGGGAGGAGAGCGGGGTTTTCTTTAGGCGCCAACCGCGGAAAACAATGTAAATCCTGATCGAAAAGTGTATTTTTTTCCACCTCCTTCAAATAATCGGACAAGCTTTCGTTTTCAGATAAGGGACTCGATTCCTTTCGAGATATTCTCAAATCCAATCCGGCATCTGAAATATTTAGATTATTAATATCAATGGTGAATACTTTAAATGTTTTAGCGCTAAAAGTAATATAAATTATTGTTTTTTATAATCAAAGAGTTTTTCAACGGCGTGTTTTTATATATATATTATATTATATATATACAAATAATATATTTATTATATATATATATATATATATATATATATATATATATATATATAATCCCCCTACTTTTATTAAAAAAGAAACTTACATCCTCCTATGTAATTTTTTTCATTCCACTCGATAGATCTGTCTACTACGACGTCTTTGATTTCCGTCAAACTGTTTGTTTCTAAAACCGCCGATGATGATGCTGCTGCTCTCGCTGCTCCTGATGGATCGTTCGAAATGACAGTTGGGTGGTGGCAGATATTCAGCAAGGAATCGATTTTACTTCGATCGCTAGATTCAGGAAGCCAACGACCTGCTGTGAGAAAATAAAAATGAGAAAAAATCAGTTACATTTCCTTCTAAAATAAATGATTGATGAAAATTACAATTTTTTTCAAAATATAATGGTACAGAAACGAGCGAATAATTCAATTTTTCCTACCCATTTCCTCCATAGGAAAAAGAAGAAGACGACTTTTCCTTTCCTTGTAAGGGAGCGGCGGTGCAAGATAATTTCTTTTCTTTAAGGGGAGAATGGTCTTTTCCTTTTTTTCTTTGAGAATATCGTTAGACGGATGCTGAGAGGATTTTTCTTTTTTTCTTCGTTTTGATCGACCTTTCTTTGCTAGTTTTTTAGAATTTTTACCCGATTTTTCCGAGGTTGCGACCACATCTTCCGTAAGTTCGAGAAGATTTTTTCCTTTAGGATTTCTATTTTTGCCCATATTTTCAACACTCGAAGACGCTTCTTTGCTAGATTTAAATCTTTTCGCTTTATCGTCGTCATTCTCCTCCTTTTCGTTTTTTCTAAATTTAATTTTTATTCCGTAACTATGCTCGATATCTTCGGCGCACCAAGAATCATCGCTACTCATCGCCGCCGCCGAAGGTTTGGTTATTCTCGCGGTCACAATTTCTTCGTTGAGTTTTGAAGACATATTCTTTCAAGACGACACCCTATGATATATTACGCGAATAGAGTATTCGAACTAACAGTGAGTTTACCTCTCTGTCTCACACTTCAAAGAAATTGAATGAATTTTCAGTCGCCATGGCTTATATATATATTCCCAGCCGTGGGTGCTATCCCGCCCACTTTGCTGAGTTCGCAAAGCCACTTCGAACACGATTGGTTCCCCGCATTGGAGCTCCAACCCAGTTTTGTTAACCCCTGTACTATTCCCCCCATCGGAATCGTCGTTTACGTGGCTGTTTGCACTCGAATAACCGCTATTGGTTAAAGAAATAATGTTCTGACTTCTACCCCACAAACCCCTCGCGTATTGCTAATGTTGCAAATATGTTTCGAATTTTATTGGCTCGGATACGTTAGAGCGTCCGCCTTACACAACGCCTCGTTTCATCAAATGCGGCTCACCGACCCCAGCGGGACTGCGCGAAACCCTAAAATATATAATTGGCCGGCCCTCAGCGCGTCATACCGTTGACTCACGAACGCCACCCAGAAAAACGAACGAACGAACGAACGAACGAACGCACGACGCTATCGTTAAACCTCATATAGTGACGTTTTAGCGGGAACTAAGAAAAGTCGAAGGTCTAAATCCAAAATCTTGAAAAATATTTAACTTTGAAAAAAAAAATATTATTTTTTTTTTATAAAAACAACTTTTGACCCGATAGGTTTCTTACGTTTGTTTCAAACTAACAAAAGGAAGTATAATAATAATAAGTTAATAAAAAGCAAACACCATTTTTTCTAACAATTTTATTCAAATAAAAAACTCAAAACAACGATAAATACGGAAAGTTAGTCGGGTTTACATAAAGACAATGTTTCTACCCCGCGCCTCTTAGCAAAATTTATCGAGCGGACTTTAATTCTTCGAGCGATGAGATAAAGCTTTCTTTTTTAGTTTTTTTAATTTCGTCCTCTCTTTAATTTTTTCAATTTTGTGCTTTAACTTTTTCATTTGTAGACTCGCCGCATTACCCAAACTGTTTTCGTCGTAATTGATCAAAGTTTCCTTTACGTCCTTTAGCCTCTCCGCGATTTCGGCGTTGCGCGAACTTATTCGTTCGTTTTTGGCATGGAGGCGGTTGAGTTCGTCCTGAATTTTAACGTAACGTTCGTCGATTTCTTTAAGGCCATTTCTAATAATTAACTCTATTACGACCGCCTGTTTCTTGAGATCCTCGATGAATTTGAAGCACCTTTCCGTGTCCCGCGTCAACATCGAATTTTCATAGTTTCCGGGATCCATCGGACGAAGTTACGTAAGGCGAATAGATTGAAACGCGCCGTCAAACGGTGGAAGAAGAATAATGTACTCGAAAATTCTGGAGATGAGGAGGGAAGGATTTAATATGATTGGTCTACGTGCAAAATATTCGAATAAAAAAAATTTATTATCTAATAAATATTTATTTATCTTACCTGTTTTTTTTTAACATTAAAAAAAAATAGCAATGATATTCACCGAATAAGTAAATTGATTACAATCTTTTTAGGCATTCCTAATTTTTTTACTCTACGATTCATCGGGAATCGACGACCTCAACGGGAGAGAGAAACATTTTATTTTGCGATCAATATTTTGCGCCAGGTCCACAATTTCCGCAGCGTCTCGTTTACGAGCCTCACGGCAACTCCGATTTCGGTCTCTCATTTCCATAGTCGAATTTTTAGTTTCCTTTAATCTGTCGCCCAACTCCGTTTCCACTACACGACGGCGTCGAAGGATTTCTTCGTTAAAGAAATTCAGCAAATAATTTTGCCGTTCTTCGATACCGTCTAAGATTAATTTAATACGTTCGAGCGAGGCTCGGGGATCTTCATCATCGGCGGCGGCCGAAAGATCCTCTTCGTTTCCCGATGGTGTCAACGTCGTTGTCGTTTTTTGGCCGGCGGTTATAGTTACATCACACTTTTCCTCTTCAGCGGTGTCGGCAGTTTCGGCAGTTTCAGCAGTTTCGGCCTTGAAACGTTTTCCTTTGCGTCTTTTGCTCAATTTGGATCTCTCGGCGGCGTCGGCAGCGGCGACTTCGTCGAGCGCTTCGTGTTTCTTTATTATATCTCGTCTTTCCCGCTCGCACCTTTCGAAGGCGTCCCGAATTTCCCCGAGATCCGATAAAACGACGAAACCGTCATCCTCGAGCTGCGATTTATTTTTACTTCTCTCCGTCGACAAATTTCGAAAAAAAAACTCTTTTAAAACTGTTTTCCTTTTCTCTGTTTTTGGGCTATTGACGTATTTTTCGCAGTGGTCCCAGTAGTTCTCCCGGAAAGATTCGATTTTGTCCCGGTTGATCTTCATAAAAACGTCTACCGCCAGGCGTAAATTCTCGGCGTCGTCTTTAATTCCGGGCGGCAATTTCTCATCGTATTCGGCTAATACTATACAGAGGGGGAGATCCTTTTCGGTACCTAAATCGGGTACGCGGCTTCTCTTCGAGCCGAAAAATTCTGATTTTAACGACTTGTACAGGCTCCCCTGAATTTTAATCTCGTTTCTCTGAAATCCTTTGCAAACTCGGATCCACCTCCACAGGTTTCTATAGTGTGAACCACCCAATTTTTCAGGCTCCGTCATTTTTGTATCGGTTTCGATTTTTTTTCCTCTAGCGATCAAGGATGGATGAAGTGATAAGTATTAATAAAATATTCGCATTTTTAAAATAAAAAAAATATTTATTTATTTATTAGGAATTAATAAATTTTTAAGGGCCTGTAAATAATAATTTTCTATTATTATTATAATATATTCTTAAGAGAATGTTTACGAAAAAAAGAAAATACGCGTTTTTTTTCGTCTTTTTCCTAAATAGTTTCTCGCTTCTATCGTCGAAAAACTTACTCCCGAACCCCGCGACATCCGATAAAACGGAGCGGCTCTATTCCGAATCGAATTTGTCATCCGATGGCACTGAAAACGTCGACGAAGAAAATCCAGTCTACGACGAAGACGATGACGACGCCTACTACGATAACGGATTCGGCGTTAATAACTCTATAACCATTATCGGCGAGAAAACAAAAGAAAATGATGCTGAATACACCCCTTCGTCTATCGAAATAATAGATCAAAAAGATTTGGAGGAAGGTTTGAAACGTATCATTAGTGATATAATGGGAAGGGATATTTTGGGATCGACGGCAAAAAGCGCGTTGGAATTCGTATTCGTGATAGTCGCTTTGTCGATCATATTATACTTTGGCGTGAAGAAGCGATCGCTCATTCCAATACTATACTTTTCGATGAAGGAATATATTCTCAAAAAAAATAAAGTCGCGAACGTCGAGGAAGAGGGGGGGCGCGATTAATAAAGTCGAGGAGGGAATTAGTTCGAAAGAATTATAAAAAGGGGCGAAAGTCTCATTCTGGTTAAGAGATATTTTCATCTCCAAAAATATGTATAAATAAGTTCCTTTTTTATATAAATAAATTTATTAATCTATAAATTATTAAAAAATTATTAAAGATTTATCTATATACGAATTTTATCTATATACGAATTTTATTCATTGAAATAATTTTATTAGTATGTTGAACTGATCGATGATGATAAATTTAAGATGAGGGAGGAATCTCCTTTCTTAATCGACGCAGTCGTAGCCCTAGCTTCTCAAACTAAACTATTATTATAATAATATTTACAGATAAAACCGGTCCACAAATCTTTAAGATGGAAAGATCATTATCTTCGTCGTCGACTTTATATATGTCGGATAGCGGTTCCTCAGACTCTTCTGAGCACCCTTTATCACCGTCAGAACTCTCTTCTTCTTCTTCTTCTTCTTCTTCTTCTTCACATTCGTATTCTAACGTATTCCGTTATGAATATGGCGACGACGACGATTGGGACCCAGAAGTGGATTATTCTAGCGTGCCGGCGAAACTTTCGATACATCTACGGGAATACGGTGAAGATATAGAAGCTGGAGGGGGAAAGAAAAATATCGAAAAAGACTTGGAAATCTTCGTCAAAAAATCGGAAAAAATGGAATTTTTGAACATAAAAAACAAAAATAAGGTTTTAAATTTTGGGAAGAAAATAAAAAGCGAAAATGGGCACGCCGTCGCCGTCGCCGCCTCCGCTGACGCCTCTTCCCGGCCCAGAAAAGGAAAAATGGAAGATCCTAAAAAGTTTATCGATCTAACCGATTGTTGGGTGCTGAACGAGAACAACGAAATTATCCTAAATTTGAAAAACAAGAACGCGTCGATCGCCGAAATCTACAAACCCGAGAGGTGTTTAGACGATATAAAAATTAAAGACGTTCGTTACGTAGACTCCTGCTCCAGCTCTTCGTCGCCTCCTCCTCGTCCCGACGCCCCCGTCGCGGATGAAGATATTCGTTTTTCGTACGGCGTAAATTTCGATAAGTTGAACGAAGAAAGGACGCGAAATGAGATATCCGAAATGCTCAAATCGGACGACGATGACAATTGCCCCGTGAGGAAAATTATAAGAGACAAATTTAGTCACGATCGCCCCCTCATCGCCGGCTACGAAGGGGAAATTATAAGGATTTTGAGCACGTTCCGCGCGATCGAACTTCGCCGGGAGAAGTACATGCTCGTGAAACGAAGCAACAGCTTAAAGTTCACCGAGGCTCTTATAAAGAAATGCCTCGTCATAATCAAGGGATGTCGAAAAATCGACGACAAGCTGCGTCAAAAAAATTTAACGATAACAGCACTCACGATTTTCCACCTCAAGATATGCAGGAACCAGAGCACGTTCAAACGAATCCGAATTCCCAACGCGCAATTGGACTGGTGCATTCAGGCGGCGATTCTCAAATTGAACGAATTCGACGCCTTTAACATCACGGACGCGAATTTCGATACGAAATTTTGTCACTTCGTTATTAGTTTGGGCGATCGAGTGCTACTGTCGAAACTGAACAACGTCAACAACGCCAAGTTCTTGATCCATAAGTACGCGAGTGAAGTGGATTTCGATCCGCGACAAACGCGCCGAGCGATCGAGCTATACAACGTCGTTAAGAAGAACAACATTTTGGATCAGAAGACTCCCAAAAATTTGGCCTTGGCGGTTTTGAGCTTCATCGATCCTCGCATCAAGAACCGAGCCGAGAAACACTGCAATTTGACGACGATTAACAACATTTGCTCCCACATTCGGAACTATCTCGACTGCATCGGCTCTTATAACCATTATTTCTTACACCACGACGGCCAAAAGGACGATCCGACGACGAAGACGACCAGTTCGGTCGAAGAACAACCGCCACCGCAGCCGTCGACCTCGCATCAGCAACATCAGCAGCAGCAGCAGCAGCAGCAGCAGCAGCAGCAGCAGCAGCAGCAGCAGCAGCAGCAACCTTGCAGCAGCAGCAGCAGCAGCAGCAGCAGCAGCAGCAGCAGCAGCAGCAGCAGCAACAGCAGCAGTACCGTCGCATGATGCGCGACAAATATCTTTTGCTGAAATTAGGCCTGCAAAGAGCGGCGTTCGAAAACATTTACGACATTACTTGCTTCACGAACATAGACCGGCTCATCCACGAGGTAAAAATAATTGAAACAAATCACTATTTGAGGAGCAAGGCTTTTAAAAACAACCCCAAACTTAAAGCTTTATTCGATCCCATCGATTACAAATTTTTACCGAGTCGCCTTCTCCTTCCCAACTTCTCGACGGGGCCGAAACAGGATTCGCCGCCGCCGAGCGCACGCCGCTGTCGCCTACGCCATCGTGGTCGCTGCAGCTATTCGAGCTCCGAAGATATTACGTACGAAATTTGAACGATTCAATTCTTTTTTCTACTTTTTATTCTTTGTTAAATAATTAAATTTTTCTTGAGTATATTCCTTATAATAAGAATATGATGATGGTATTCGCTAAAATGTTCGCAACCTTCAATTTTGTTTCATTTTTTATTCCGTTTTCACCTTTTAATTTAATCCCGCTAAAGACTCTTTATCGTTGACAATCGTCGATAGCAGACCTTTGGGCCCCTGAATCACGAGTAAAGGGTGATCGTCGACACCTTCATCGCGGAGCGTTGTCGCCGCCATCACCGAACTCGTCGTCGCGGGTGTGTTGGAACACCTCGATCCAAAATAAGATTGCCAGTTTACGTTCGAATTGCGAAGCGCCCTGTGAATTTCTTCGTTGTTCATTTCGATTTTTTTAACGCTATCTTGAATTTTGATAGCGCACCTTTCGATATCCGCGCTATGTCGCGTTATTTCTAGCAGAATTTTTTCCATTTTCCGCAACACGCTTCTTTTTCTACCGCGCGCGAAATCTCGGTCGTCAAATGAAACAGACCGCTCAAATTTTAATAAATCGGTATTGAAATTTGTGTCGTCGGTGAATACGTTTCGGAAATCGAAGATAATATTTATATTTTTCATCCCTCCCGTCCCGTATATTAATAATAAATATTTGTTGTTAAATCTTTTTTATTATGTTCTTCTATTTACTATCGAATATTTTCCTTCTTAATATATATATATATATATATATAATATATATATATAATATTATTATATATATATACTATTATTTTCTTTTTGTTTTATTACTTTGTATATAAGTTTTCTTTAGTAAACAACACTAAAATACAACAAAAAAAAAATAAAATTTTTAAAGCACTATCCAATATCACAATACAAACATACATGAGACCATACATACGAAAATAAAAAGACAGAACAGAACAACGAATTTTCAAAGAAAAACTATAAACACGCAAGAGAAGACCACATAAATTAAAATTAAGCACACATCATACAAAAGACCAATCAAAAACTAAATTTATATATATATATATATTAATATATATATATATATATATATTATATATATATATACAATATATATATATATATAATATATATATATATATATATATATAATATATATATTTGCATGGCGTGGGCGCAAAATCAAAATCCACTCGCCGGGGACGAAACTCTTAAATTACTAGACGAAGGGGAATCACCGATATTCTCGGGTGAAGAAAGCGACGCTGAAAATAACTTTAAAAGGAACAACGTCCAACGTAGCGGACGCGGTGCCGCATCCGCAAGATTGAGGTTTAAGGACGAGAATAATCGTTCAAACGAAAAAAGGTTTAAAAATAACCTAGAAGGAGTTAAGAACAAAGGCGGTAGTCGTCGGTCCAGAGATCCGGAAAATGCGAACATCTCCGGTAGTGATAGTGATAGGGGTGCCACATTCTTCGAGAAAAACGTGTCCCATAAAGGAATTCTTTTCGGCGAAGGAACGAAGAAAAGTTCGGATTATCTCCCTCCGCCATCGAATACTAACGTTAGTTCGAATTTGAAGCACCCCCGTTCTGAAAAATATCAGGCCGCCACTAGTGGTGAAAAATCGATAGGTGGGACTACGACGACGACGACGACGACGACGACGACGACGATGCCGCTTCGTTCTCATACGACCGGGGGTGAAAAATTGGAGAGTGGCGGTGAGAAGTCGTATCGTGAGTTGGTGAGAAATGTTCTCTCGTATTCGAAATCTTTCCCCGTTGTTTCTCCGCCTAAATCCTCCACCCCCCACCCTTTGGATCAGCCCAGAACCGAAGAAGAGCGATCGGAAAACGACGAGACACGAGCCGAAAACGAGGAATTCGGCTACTGCGTTGACGAAGAAAACTTCATTATCGATTTCAAAACTCCCTCGAAGGTCGATGTGGAAAACGCCACCTCGAATTTTTTGCTCGCTTACGCGCGCACGTTCTCGCATCTTTTCGAGGAGAGCGCTTTGAAAAAATTAAAAGATTTCCGGGAAGAAGGGAAAGGTTTCCAAGAAATATTTTCATTTTTCTTCGATGAGTCGGGTGGATTTATTAAAAATAACAAGCATTTGTTCGATTATTTGGCGAGAAAACGGCTCGTGGCGTTCTCGAAAACGACGGAATTTATCAAATCTCGCTTGGTAAAGTTCGAGTCGTCGTGCAATTTGGTGTCGAACGATATGCTTTTTAGACTACATTATACTATTTTCATGACGTGCGAGAAAATAAGCGAAATGTACGCTAATTCCATACCGAATTCCGAAACCCGCATCGGCGGGAGTGATATAGAAAGTGCCGATAAAGATTCCCTTACGGCTTCCCTCAACTTTTTCGTAGAGTTAAAACACATCGAAACCCGGGCGATCAACTTATTCGAATACGCGGCTGCGTATTTAAACCGCGGCGATAAAAGGGGGGCTCTTACGTACCTGTTTCCGGCGCTGAATCATTTCCATAACGAGTTCGTGGTGCCCAAAACGACCACCGCGACCGCGGCATCGGCGACGGCGTTAATAGCGAAGAACAACGACGTCATATATCGCGAAATCGTAGGCAATTGCGACTCGATCAATTCTATATTCGATCCCGTATTCGACGAGGTGATGGAGCTCGATATCGACTTTCGAGACTCGCTTCTTGCATTAATAAAAGAGGAGGATCACGAAGAGCGAGAAACGTTCGACAAGCGCGATAAAAAGATTCAAGAGATAATAGCGAGAGAGAAAAGGGCTTATCTCGACGTTATAGAAAAGGATTTAGCGGTTAGTAAAAAACAAAATGAGGAGTGCCGGGAACTGCTTTCGGCTCTAAACATGATTAAGATATGGGGTAATTTCGCGCTGGAATCCACGTCGCGGGGCGTGGAAGAGCGCGTCGACATAATAAACCGCGGGGGGCTAAACATTCTCGTAGAAAGGTCCGCATCCGACCTCGTTTGGTTCCAAGGGTACGTCCGCGAACTGCGCAATTTTATTTTTGGCCGCGATAAAAAAGCATCGAACCCAATCGGATTCGCTTACTCGGGCGAAGAGAACATCGTACGTGACTGCAACAACAACAACAACAACAACAACAACATTGTGAACGGTACAACGGGTATTAATGAAATTGAGAATGTTAATAACGATAATAAAAATGCTAATATTAATAATAATGTTTATGGCGATAATACTAATAATAAAATTGGTATCGCTAATAGAGATAACATTAATAATAGTAGTAAAAATAATAATAATAACAATAATAATAATAACTATAATAACGCCAATAACGAGCATGAAAATATTTATAATATAAGCAAAAACGGTGCGGTTGCGTACCCGTATCGAGCGTACGCTAATGAAAACAGTAAATTCTACTACAATAATAGGAATTTTCAGAGGGGCAACAGACACGATGAAATGAACAACTATGTTTCGCGGTACAAATATTATAATAGGTTCGGCACGTACCTAGGAGGAGGGGGGGGAAGGGGATATTTTCGCAGATACAGAAATACATAATGTTTTTATATAAACGTGTATGTGTGTGTGTGTTTGTGTGTACATATATTGAGAAATAATGTTCATATTCCTCACTAATAATACTAAAAAGTTAATTATGAAAAAGTTAATAAATTGCAATATTTAGTTAATTAACTTTTTAAAAAATTTACAAAAAGGCAAGCTTAAGAATTAAAATTCAATTTTATAGCAGTTAAAATAATTAACGAATTTCTGCTTTTAAGACCATATTTTTGAAACAAATTATATCAATACATTTTAATTCTATTTTCAATCAATTTATATATTTTAGGTACCCCTTAAAAATAATTTTTCATAGAAAAAGGATTTTTAGGGATAACTAATGTAAAAAAAATATATGGTAAAAAATAATTTAATATTTGACCTTTCTTCGAGAACTAGTATAAGTCGAAGGTCACGTGTAAAAATCTAAAAAAACTCAAAGAAATATTATATATATATACTATATATATATATATATATATATTAATATTATATAATATATATATATAATATATATATATTATATTATATATATATATATTAATACGATCATATATAGGCGTCACTATATGACGTCATATTTGGTTTAAAGACAGTCTAAGCTTAAGGAAATGGTATTTGAAAGCGTTCAGCCGCTTTTGCGATTCCCGTATGCCGACACTATATTATAGTGACGTTTCGAAAGGAACCGAAAAACGACCTAACGTGCTCGCGCGACACCTTTTTAGGTATAAACTATCGCTTCAACCAGATATATGACGTTGGATCGGAAACTGATATAAGGCGAAAGTCTAAGTGCAAAAATCTTAAAATCTCAAAGAAATTAATTCTCTAAAATTTTTCAAGTCGAAATTATTTTTCGGAATTTTCACTTAGACCTTCGACTTATATTAGTTCCCTTGGAGGCGTCACTATATGACGTCATATTCGGTTTAAAGACAGTTTAAGCTTAAGAAAATCGTATTTGAAAGCGTTCAGTCGCTTTTGCGTTTCCCGTATGGCGTCACTATATTCTAGTGACGTTTCGAAGGGAACCGAAAAACGACCTAACGTGGCTCGCGCGACACCTTTTTAGGTATAAACTATCGCTTCAAGCCGATATAGGGACGTTGGATCGGGAACTGATATAAGGCGAAAGTCTAAGTGCAAAAATCTAAAAATCTCAAAGAAATTAATTCTCAAAAAATTTTCAAAGCGAAATTATTTTTCGGAATTTGCGCTTAGACCTTCGACTTATATTAGTTCCCACCGAGGCGTCACTATATGACGTCATATTTGGTTTAAAGACAGTCTAAGCTTTTAAGGAAATGGTATTTGAAAGCGTTCAGCTGCTTTTGCGATTCCCGTATGTCGACACTATATTATAGTGACGTTTCGAAGGGAACCGAAAAACGACCTAACGTGCTCGCGCGACACCTTTTAGGTATAAACTATCGCTTCAACCCGATATAGTGACGTTGGATAGGGAACTGATATAAGGCGAAGGTCTAAGTGCAAAAATCTAAAATTCATAAAGAAAATAATTCACCAAAAATTTTTAAGTCGAAATTATTTTTCGGAATTTGCGCTTAGACCTTCGACTTATATTAGTTCCCTTCGAGGCGTCACTATATGACGTCATATTCGAATTAAAGACAGTGTAAGCTTAAGAAAATGGTATTTCAAAGCATTCAGCCGCTTTCGCGATTCCCGTCAGGCGACACTATATTATAGTGACGCTTCGAAAGGAACCGAAAAACGACGTAAAGTGATTGGGCGACACCTTTTAGGTATAAACTATCGCTTCAACCCGATATAGTGACGTCGGATCGAAAAATGATATAAGGCGAAGGTCTAAGTGCAAAAATCTAAAAATCTCAAAGAAAATAATTCTCAAAAAAATTTTAAGTCGAAATTATTTTTCGGAATTTAATTAATAAAATTGATAAAAAAAAATATAGTTATATTTGTTTTTTTTTTAAAACTATCATATATATATATAAATGCTCCGCGTCGTACACGATGAGGCACTGGTGTTTAAAGACCCGTCACAGAGACACAGTTGCTAGTATATGTTACTGCTGTGAGAGTGAACTCGCTCTCCCGAGATTCTTGTATGCGATATCAATAATATCACTACTCGAACATTACCATTATTAATTCACAATAAATAGCAAAGGAAAACCACCTTCGCGAGGAAAAGTCTTTTCTGTGAAATGCTTTCTTCAAAAGATTTTGAAGAAGCTGAAAAAACAGCACCGAGAGCAGCATTACCACTACCAGACAAAAGACTTTCTGGATCTGGTAAGTAATAGGAGGATATTCATCTTTCGTTAAAGTTTTTATATTTTATTTAATTTTCAATTATTAATATTATTATTATTACTTTACTATCATTATTATTTTAATACTTGACAAATTTACATTCGAACAGTTAAGGGTAGCCAGAAAAGAGAACGTTATAGAGGCAGCAGCGGCCAGGTATACACTGACGAAACACCATCACCAGTTTTCCAGTGTTATTCCTCATTCAAGGTCCCTTCCCGAAAACAGTTGATGGAAGAAAGAAGTTTCAGCTACCTCGCTTATACCCCCGATGCATTGACGTCAGCTGCGAATAAAGCGAATGTTGGAAGATACCGTGAAAAAACTTTTCATTCTTTTGACTCTGGTGAGTAATAAGAATAAAATATTCATCTAACATCCTTCCAATACTTAATAAATTTATTATATTAAAACAGGTATGGGAATCCCATTACCACGACGATCACCAACTCCACCAAGAGATGTTGAAATTTTAAAGGATTTCCCTTTAGAATATTCAAACCCAGCGATATTGATTATTATTGTTTTTATTTTAGGCGCTGCGCAAATTTCCAGAGAGGAAGGCCTTTTGGCGAATTATGCCAATTTAACCGAAAAAATGAAGTCGTCCTCGATAGCAGCAGCTGAAGTTCGTAAAACTTATGAACAACGTAAGAAAATATATTTCATTTTTATTTTTTTAATCTTCTTTTTTTGTTCTTAGCTTCTAATATTATTTTTTTAATCTTAACTTATCTTCTAAATATTATATTCCTTTCATCTTTATTCCAGGTGCTAAGCGCAGAAGATTGGAAGAAATAGATTATCATATTTCCGATCTCGAAGAGGAAATATTTGAGAGAACGAGGAATAATTCAAGTATCGAATTTAATGATCGTAAGTAATAAAACCTTAATATAAGCTTTTGATCTATTTTAATTTAATTTAACCAAATTGATATGCGTTTAATATTTTTAATTCTTTTTTTTACTTCCTTTACTTAATTTCCATGTACATTTGTAAAATTTTATATTCCGCTGTTTATTTCTTTTATTAGCTATCGATGATTCCTTCTCGGAGTATCAGCCGTCAATTGCCGAGCTGGCGTCGCACGAAGAAAATTCACCAGGACCACCACAACGACTACCACCACCATCAGCATCAGCATCAGCATCAGCATCAGCAGGCATTGATGAATCGTCATCATCGATATCAGATCATGGAATTCTAACTAAATACACCGGCTTGGATTCTGCAGGTTCCCACGAATATCGGTGTGATAAAAACAAATTCACTGCCCTGATAAATAGAGATAAACGTTGCCTTGCCAGGAATAAAGAAGATTCCTCAACCATCGCAAATCTGAAGAACATCCTCCCAACTCCTCTTGATAAACACTATCTTGGTGAAGAAGAGCTTGATCTTAAGCTGGCCGAGGTAGAAGAAGAGACGGAGGGAAAACTAAGTCAATTTATAAGTGATTTCGAGAAAAAAGCAAATAAACTCCGAACGATGATTAAGATTCAAAAAAATGATTATAACAATTACCATAAACAAATGGATTCAAAAAAGGTAGGCAAGTTCCACCCAGTACAATCGGAGATGGGATGGAGAAGAACCCTATCCTCATACACTGTTTACACGCGCTTGGGCGTTTTAGAAAATACAAGAAGATATATGGGAAAGGTCCACAAAATAGCAAAAAAACTCGATAAAGATATGGAAATAATAGTTGAACTCCTAGGAAAACGAGAACAAGAAAGCGAAGAACAAGAAGAAGAAGAAGAAAAAGAAGAAGGCCTCCAACAAATTTCATTAGACGCAGAAGAAGAAGAAGAAGAAGAAGAAGAAGAAGAACAGAAGCTTAAAAAGAATGTAAGCGAAAATGTCGAACAAAGAGAAATAGAAGAAGAAGGATCAATTCATGTACAACCAGAAATTGACGAAGAAGCCTTTGACGAAAATGAAGATCGAACAGCAGATGAAAATAACTTATCTGTTAAGGATTATCAAGAATTTTTTCATTGTGGTGTAGATAATACCGAGGTTTTGAAGAGATTATTTTTACGCCATAAAAAAGTTTTGAAAAGGAACAGAACAAAATTTGATATAACCACATTTCGTCAACAAATTCCTAAGGAAAACCCATTTAGATTAATGAATTCAGACGAATTAATAGCGTTACTAAAACAATTTAAATCAAATTGAATATCAAAGTCTTTGTGCATTTTATGTGATAATTCTTTTAAATTATAATAATATGAATATGAATGATTGAATTTTTTTTTCTTTAGATTTTCAAATGTTTGCACTAAGACCTTCGTGTTATATTAGTTCCCGATGAAACATCCTTAAATCAATATTTAATAAGCCTAACGATAGTTTATGGGCAAAAAATTATGTTTGATCATGTTAAGTCATTGTGCGATTCCCTTTGAAACGTAGCTATATCAAAGTATCGTTTCACAAGGAATCGCAAAAAATGACTAAATGTGTTTAAAATTTATTTTTTTACGATTAAACTATAGTCAAGCCTATCAATAGCTCATAGAGCGAAAGATCATCGGGAATCAATATAAAACGAAGGTTTAAGTCGAAAATATGAGAAAAATTTGATCATTCATATTCATATTATTATAATTTAAAAGAATTATCACATAAAATGCACAAAGACTTTGATATTCAATTTGATTTAAATTGTTTTAGTAACGCTATTAATTCGTCTGAATTCATTAATCTAAATGGGTTTTCCTTAGGAATTTGTTGACGAAATGTGGTTATATCAAATTTTGTTCTGTTCCTTTTCAAAACTTTTTTATGGCGTAAAAATAATCTCTTCAAAACCTCGGTATTATCTACACCACAATGAAAAAATTCTTGATAATCCTTAACAGATAAGTTATTTTCATCTGCTGTTCGATCTTCATTTTCGTCAAAGGCTTCTTCGTCAATTTCTGGTTGTACATGAATTGATCCTTCTTCTTCTATTTCTCTTTGTTCGACATTTTCGCTTACATTCTTTTTAAGCTTCTGTTCTTCTTCTTCTTCTTCTTCTTCTTCTTCTTCTGCGTCTAATGAAATTTGTTGGAGGCCTTCTTCTTTTTCTTCTTCTTCTTCTTGTTCTTCGCTTTCTTGTTCTCGTTTTCCTAGGAGTTCAACTATTATTTCCATATCTTTATCGAGTTTTTTTGCTATTTTGTGGACCTTTCCCATATATCTTCTTGTATTTTCTAAAACGCCCAAGCGCGTGTAAACAGTGTATG
This sequence comes from Trachelipus rathkii, assembly GCA_015478945.1. Classification (NCBI taxonomy): domain Eukaryota; kingdom Metazoa; phylum Arthropoda; class Malacostraca; order Isopoda; family Trachelipodidae; genus Trachelipus; species Trachelipus rathkii. The sequence goes on along the minus strand of JABUQX010027483.1, from coordinate 32,824 downwards.
AGGATAGGGTTCTTCTCCATCCCATCTCCGATTGTACTGGGTGGAACTTGCCTACCTTTTTTGAATCCATTTGTTTATGGTAATTGTTATAATCATTTTTTTGAATCTTAATCATCGTTCGGAGTTTATTTGCTTTTTTCTCGAAATCACTTATAAATTGACTTAGTTTTCCCTCCGTCTCTTCTTCTACCTCGGCCAGCTTAAGATCAAGCTCTTCTTCACCAAGATAGTGTTTATCAAGAGGAGTTGGGAGGATGTTCTTCAGATTTGCGATGGTTGAGGAATCTTCTTTATTCCTGGCAAGGCAACGTTTATCTCTATTTATCAGGGCAGTGAATTTGTTTTTATCACACCGATATTCGTGGGAACCTGCAGAATCCAAGCCGGTGTATTTAGTTAGAATTCCATGATCTGATATCGATGATGACGATTCATCAATGCCTGCTGATGCTGATGCTGATGCTGATGCTGATGGTGGTGGTAGTCGTTGTGGTGGTCCTGGTGAATTTTCTTCGTGCGACGCCAGCTCGGCAATTGACGGCTGATACTCCGAGAAGGAATCATCGATAGCTAATAAAAGAAATAAACAGCGGAATATAAAATTTTACAAATGTACATGGAAAATTAAGTAAAGGAAGTAAAAAAAAGAATTAAAAATATTAAACGCATATCAATTTGGTTAAATTAAATTAAAATAGATCAAAAGCTTATATTAAGGTTTTATTACTTACGATCATTAAATTCGATACTTGAATTATTCCTCGTTCTCTCAAATATTTCCTCTTCGAGATCGGAAATATGATAATCTATTTCTTCCAATCTTCTGCGCTTAGCACCTGGAATAAAGATGAAAGGAATATAATATTTAGAAGATAAGTTAAGATTAAAAAAATAATATTAGAAGCTAAGAACAAAAAAAGAAGATTAAAAAAATAAAAATGAAATATATTTTCTTACGTTGTTCATAAGTTTTACGAACTTCAGCTGCTGCTATCGAGGACGACTTCATTTTTTCGGTTAAATTGGCATAATTCGCCAAAAGGCCTTCCTCTCTGGAAATTTGCGCAGCGCCTAAAATAAAAACAATAATAATCAATATCGCTGGGTTTGAATATTCTAAAGGGAAATCCTTTAAAATTTCAACATCTCTTGGTGGAGTTGGTGATCGTCGTGGTAATGGGATTCCCATACCTGTTTTAATATAATAAATTTATTAAGTATTGGAAGGATGTTAGATGAATATTTTATTCTTATTACTCACCAGAGTCAAAAGAATGAAAAGTTTTTTCACGGTATCTTCCAACATTCGCTTTATTCGCAGCTGACGTCAATGCATCGGGGGTATAAGCGAGGTAGCTGAAACTTCTTTCTTCCATCAACTGTTTTCGGGAAGGGACCTTGAATGAGGAATAACACTGGAAAACTGGTGATGGTGTTTCGTCAGTGTATACCTGGCCGCTGCTGCCTCTATAACGTTCTCTTTTCTGGCTACCCTTAACTGTTCGAATGTAAATTTGTCAAGTATTAAAATAATAATGATAGTAAAGTAATAATAATAATATTAATAATTGAAAATTAAATAAAATATAAAAACTTTAACGAAAGATGAATATCCTCCTATTACTTACCAGATCCAGAATGTCTTTTGTCTGGTAGTGGTAATGCTGCTCTCGGTGCTGTTTTTTCAGCTTCTTCAAAATCTTTTGAAGAAAGCATTTCACAGAAAAGACTTTTCCTCGCGAAGGTGGTTTTCCTTTGCTATTTATTGTGAATTAATAATGGTAATGTTCGAGTAGTGATATTATTGATATCGCATACAAGAATCTCGGGAGAGCGAGTTCACTCTCACAGCAGTAACATATACTAGCAACTGTGTCTCTGTGACGGGTCTTTAAACACCAGTGCCTCATCGTGTACGACGCGGAGCATTTATATATATATATGATAGTTTTAAAAAAAAAACAAATATAACTATATTTTTTTTTATCAATTTTATTAATTAAATTCCGAAAAATAATTTCGACTTAAAATTTTTTTGAGAATTATTTTCTTTGAGATTTTTAGATTTTTGCACTTAGACCTTCGCCTTATATCATTTTTCGATCCGACGTCACTATATCGGGTTGAAACGATAGTTTATACCCAAAAGGTGTCGCGCGAGCACGTTAGGTCGTTTTTCGGTTCCCTTCGAAACGCCACTATAATATAGCGACGCCATACGGGAAACGCAAAAGCGACTGAACGCTTTGAAATACCATTTTCTTAAGCTTACACTGTCTTTAATTCGAATATGACGTCATATAGTGACGCCTCGAAGGGAACTAATATAAGTCGAAGGTCTAAGCGCAAATTCCGAAAAATAATTTCGACTTAAAAATTTTTGGTGAATTATTTTCTTTATGAATTTTAGATTTTTGCACTTAGACCTTCGCCTTATATCAGTTCCCTATCCAACGTCACTATATCGGGTTGAAGCGATAGTTTATACCTAAAAGGTGTCGCGCGAGCACGTTAGGTCGTTTTTCGGTTCCCTTCGAAACGTCACTATAATATAGTGTCGACATACGGGAATCGCAAAAGCAGCTGAACGCTTTCAAATACCATTTCCTTAAGCTTAGACTGTCTTTAAACCAAATATGACGTCATATAGTGACGCCTCGGTGGGAACTAATATAAGTCGAAGGTCTAAGCGCAAATTCCGAAAAATAATTTCGCTTTGAAAATTTTTTGAGAATTAATTTCTTTGAGATTTTTAGATTTTTGCACTTAGACTTTCGCCTTATATCAGTTCCCGATCCAACGTCACTATATCGGATTGAAGCGATAGTTTATACCTAAAGGGTGTCGCGCGAGCACGTTAGGTCGTTTTTCGGTTCCCTTCGAAACGTCACTAGAATATAGTGACGCCATACGGGAAACGCAAAAGCGACTGAACGCTTTCAAATACGATTTTCTTAAGCTTAAACTGTCTTTAAACCGAATATGACGTCATATAGTGACGCCTCCAAGGGAACTAATATAAGTCGAAGGTCTAAGTGAAAATTCCGAAAAATAATTTCGACTTGAAAAATTTTAGAGAATTAATTTCTTTGAGATTTTAAGATTTTTGCACTTAGACTTTCGCCTTATATCAGTTTCCGATCCAACGTCATATATCTGGTTGAAGCGATAGTTTATACCTAAAAAGGTGTCGCGCGAGCACGTTAGGTCGTTTTTCGGTTCCCTTCGAAACTCACTATTATATAGTGTCGCCTTACGGGAGTGCAAAGCGTTGAACGTTTCAAAATTACATTTTATTAATCTTAAACCAGGATCATATATATAAGACTCTACTACTACTTAACTCAGCTACATTACCATACTATCGACTACCCCACTTATCACTAGCAGACTTAACCATAGTACCCTGCCCTTCACGTTACCATCAGCTATATGACGACCTCCAATATATATATAATAGCATATATATATATATATATACTATATAGTATATATATAATATATTAGGTATTATATATGATATATAACTAGATATATACATCACCTATATAATATATATTTCTTGAGCGGTTTTTTATTACAGAATCTTTAGCACGATAGAACCTTCTGACTGACTCATATCACTAAGTTCCTCCGAAGAAAAGGTGACCTAATACTAAACTTATTTTTACATTATTTTTTTTACATTTAGTAAATTCCATTATGCTCAGGTTGAGTCTACTGACAAATCTATTTTTACAGGGATGGGACTTGTGTCTTTGTAAAAACATACAATGTATTGGAAAATAGAATTAAAATGTATTGATATAATTTGTTTCAAAAATATGGTCTTAAAAGCAGAAATTCGTTAATTATTTTATTTGAGTGCAAAAATCTGAAAATCTAAAAAAGGTTTGTAATTTTTTAAAAAATAAAAATAAAAAAAATGTAGTGGTGTTTTCGAACACTTTATTAATTAAAAGTTTTTAGTATTATTAGTGAGGAATATGAACATTATTTCTCAATATATGTACACACAAACACACACACACATACACGTTTATATAAAAACATTATGTATTTCTGTATCTGCGAAAATATCCCCTTCCCCCCCCTCCTCCTAGGTACGTGCCGAACCTATTATAATATTTGTACCGCGAAACATAGTTGTTCATTTCATCGTGTCTGTTGCCCCTCTGAAAATTCCTATTATTGTAGTAGAATTTACTGTTTTCATTAGCGTACGCTCGATACGGGTACGCAACCGCACCGTTTTTGCTTATATTATAAATATTTTCATGCTCGTTATTGGCGTTATTATAGTTATTATTATTATTGTTATTATTATTATTTTTACTACTATTATTAATGTTATCTCTATTAGCGATACCAATTTTATTATTAGTATTATCGCCATAAACATTATTATTAATATTAGCATTTTTATTATCGTTATTAACATTCTCAATTTCATTAATACCCGTTGTACCGTTCACAATGTTGTTGTTGTTGTTGTTGTTGTTGTTGCAGTCACGTACGATGTTCTCTTCGCCCGAGTAAGCGAATCCGATTGGGTTCGATGCTTTTTTATCGCGGCCAAAAATAAAATTGCGCAGTTCGCGGACGTACCCTTGGAACCAAACGAGGTCGGATGCGGACCTTTCTACGAGAATGTTTAGCCCCCCGCGGTTTATTATGTCGACGCGCTCTTCCACGCCCCGCGACGTGGATTCCAGCGCGAAATTACCCCATATCTTAATCATGTTTAGAGCCGAAAGCAGTTCCCGGCACTCCTCATTTTGTTTTTTACTAACCGCTAAATCCTTTTCTATAACGTCGAGATAAGCCCTTTTCTCTCTCGCTATTATCTCTTGAATCTTTTTATCGCGCTTGTCGAACGTTTCTCGCTCTTCGTGATCCTCCTCTTTTATTAATGCAAGAAGCGAGTCTCGAAAGTCGATATCGAGCTCCATCACCTCGTCGAATACGGGATCGAATATAGAATTGATCGAGTCGCAATTGCCTACGATTTCGCGATATATGACGTCGTTGTTCTTCGCTATTAACGCCGTCGCCGATGCCGCGGTCGCGGTGGTCGTTTTGGGCACCACGAACTCGTTATGGAAATGATTCAGCGCCGGAAACAGGTACGTAAGAGCCCCCCTTTTATCGCCGCGGTTTAAATACGCAGCCGCGTATTCGAATAAGTTGATCGCCCGGGTTTCGATGTGTTTTAACTCTACGAAAAAGTTGAGGGAAGCCGTAAGGGAATCTTTATCGGCACTTTCTATATCACTCCCGCCGATGCGGGTTTCGGAATTCGGTATGGAATTAGCGTACATTTCGCTTATTTTCTCGCACGTCATGAAAATAGTATAATGTAGTCTAAAAAGCATATCGTTCGACACCAAATTGCACGACGACTCGAACTTTACCAAGCGAGATTTGATAAATTCCGTCGTTTTCGAGAACGCCACGAGCCGTTTTCTCGCCAAATAATCGAACAAATGCTTGTTATTTTTAATAAATCCACCCGACTCATCGAAGAAAAATGAAAATATTTCTTGGAAACCTTTCCCTTCTTCCCGGAAATCTTTTAATTTTTTCAAAGCGCTCTCCTCGAAAAGATGCGAGAACGTGCGCGCGTAAGCGAGCAAAAAATTCGAGGTGGCGTTTTCCACATCGACCTTCGAGGGAGTTTTGAAATCGATAATGAAGTTTTCTTCGTCAACGCAGTAGCCGAATTCCTCGTTTTCGGCTCGTGTCTCGTCGTTTTCCGATCGCTCTTCTTCGGTTCTGGGCTGATCCAAAGGGTGGGGGGTGGAGGATTTAGGCGGAGAAACAACGGGGAAAGATTTCGAATACGAGAGAACATTTCTCACCAACTCACGATACGACTTCTCACCGCCACTCTCCAATTTTTCACCCCCGGTCGTATGAGAACGAAGCGGCATCGTCGTCGTCGTCGTCGTCGTCGTCGTCGTCGTAGTCCCACCTATCGATTTTTCACCACTAGTGGCGGCCTGATATTTTTCAGAACGGGGGTGCTTCAAATTCGAACTAACGTTAGTATTCGATGGCGGAGGGAGATAATCCGAACTTTTCTTCGTTCCTTCGCCGAAAAGAATTCCTTTATGGGACACGTTTTTCTCGAAGAATGTGGCACCCCTATCACTATCACTACCGGAGATGTTCGCATTTTCCGGATCTCTGGACCGACGACTACCGCCTTTGTTCTTAACTCCTTCTAGGTTATTTTTAAACCTTTTTTCGTTTGAACGATTATTCTCGTCCTTAAACCTCAATCTTGCGGATGCGGCACCGCGTCCGCTACGTTGGACGTTGTTCCTTTTAAAGTTATTTTCAGCGTCGCTTTCTTCACCCGAGAATATCGGTGATTCCCCTTCGTCTAGTAATTTAAGAGTTTCGTCCCCGGCGAGTGGATTTTGATTTTGCGCCCACGCCATGCAAAATATATATATGATCTATAAATATATACTACTAATATATATACTATATAATATATCATATCTATATAATATATACTATACCTATATACTTATATATACTATATCTATTATATATAATACTAGCACTTCATATAAATATATATATATATAATATATATACTAATAAGTCTATAATAATAATAATCATATATATATATACTATGTACTATATATAAGAAGAACGAAAATATTCGATAGTAAATAGAAGAACATAATAAAAAAGATTTAACAACAAATATTTATTATTAATATACGGGACGGGAGGGATGAAAAATATAAATATTATCTTCGATTTCCGAAACGTATTCACCGACGACACAAATTTCAATACCGATTTATTAAAATTTGAGCGGTCTGTTTCATTTGACGACCGAGATTTCGCGCGCGGTAGAAAAAGAAGCGTGTTGCGGAAAATGGAAAAAATTCTGCTAGAAATAACGCGACATAGCGCGGATATCGAAAGGTGCGCTATTAAGATTCAAGATAGCGTGAAAAAAATCGAAATGAACAACGAAGAAATTCACAGGGCGCTTCGCAATTCGAACGTAAACTGGCAATCTTATTTTGGATCGAGGTGTTCCAACACACCCGCGACGACGAGTTCGGTGATGGCGGCGACAACGCTCCGCGATGAAGGTGTCGACGATCACCCTTTACTCGTGATTCAGGGGCCCAAAGGTCTGCTATCGACGATTGTCAACGATAAAGAGTCTTTAGCGGGATTAAATTAAAAGGTGAAAACGGAATAAAAAATGAAACAAAATTGAAGGTTGCGAACATTTTAGCGAATACCATCATCATATTCTTATTATAAGGAATATACTCAAGAAAAATTTAATTATTTAACAAAGAATAAAAAGTAGAAAAAAGAATTGAATCGTTCAAATTTCGTACGTAATATCTTCGGAGCTCGAATAGCTGCAGCGACCACGATGGCGTAGGCGACAGCGGCGTGCGCTCGGCGGCGGCGAATCCTGTTTCGGCCCCGTCGAGAAGTTGGGAAGGAGAAGGCGACTCGGTAAAAATTTGTAATCGATGGGATCGAATAAAGCTTTAAGTTTGGGGTTGTTTTTAAAAGCCTTGCTCCTCAAATAGTGATTTGTTTCAATTATTTTTACCTCGTGGATGAGCCGGTCTATGTTCGTGAAGCAAGTAATGTCGTAAATGTTTTCGAACGCCGCTCTTTGCAGGCCTAATTTCAGCAAAAGATATTTGTCGCGCATCATGCGACGGTACTGCTGCTGTTGCTGCTGCTGCTGCTGCTGCTGCTGCTGCTGCTGCTGCTGCTGCTGCTGCTGCTGCTGCTGCTGCTGCTGCTGGCTGCTGCTGCTGCTGCTGCTGCTGCTGCTGCTGATGTTGCTGATGCGAGGTCGACGGCTGCGGTGGCGGTTGTTCTTCGACCGAACTGGTCGTCTTCGTCGTCGGATCGTCCTTTTGGCCGTCGTGGTGTAAGAAATAATGGTTATAAGAGCCGATGCAGTCGAGATAGTTCCGAATGTGGGAGCAAATGTTGTTAATCGTCGTCAAATTGCAGTGTTTCTCGGCTCGGTTCTTGATGCGAGGATCGATGAAGCTCAAAACCGCCAAGGCCAAATTTTTGGGAGTCTTCTGATCCAAAATGTTGTTCTTCTTAACGACGTTGTATAGCTCGATCGCTCGGCGCGTTTGTCGCGGATCGAAATCCACTTCACTCGCGTACTTATGGATCAAGAACTTGGCGTTGTTGACGTTGTTCAGTTTCGACAGTAGCACTCGATCGCCCAAACTAATAACGAAGTGACAAAATTTCGTATCGAAATTCGCGTCCGTGATGTTAAAGGCGTCGAATTCGTTCAATTTGAGAATCGCCGCCTGAATGCACCAGTCCAATTGCGCGTTGGGAATTCGGATTCGTTTGAACGTGCTCTGGTTCCTGCATATCTTGAGGTGGAAAATCGTGAGTGCTGTTATCGTTAAATTTTTTTGACGCAGCTTGTCGTCGATTTTTCGACATCCCTTGATTATGACGAGGCATTTCTTTATAAGAGCCTCGGTGAACTTTAAGCTGTTGCTTCGTTTCACGAGCATGTACTTCTCCCGGCGAAGTTCGATCGCGCGGAACGTGCTCAAAATCCTTATAATTTCCCCTTCGTAGCCGGCGATGAGGGGGCGATCGTGACTAAATTTGTCTCTTATAATTTTCCTCACGGGGCAATTGTCATCGTCGTCCGATTTGAGCATTTCGGATATCTCATTTCGCGTCCTTTCTTCGTTCAACTTATCGAAATTTACGCCGTACGAAAAACGAATATCTTCATCCGCGACGGGGGCGTCGGGACGAGGAGGAGGCGACGAAGAGCTGGAGCAGGAGTCTACGTAACGAACGTCTTTAATTTTTATATCGTCTAAACACCTCTCGGGTTTGTAGATTTCGGCGATCGACGCGTTCTTGTTTTTCAAATTTAGGATAATTTCGTTGTTCTCGTTCAGCACCCAACAATCGGTTAGATCGATAAACTTTTTAGGATCTTCCATTTTTCCTTTTCTGGGCCGGGAAGAGGCGTCAGCGGAGGCGGCGACGGCGACGGCGTGCCCATTTTCGCTTTTTATTTTCTTCCCAAAATTTAAAACCTTATTTTTGTTTTTTATGTTCAAAAATTCCATTTTTTCCGATTTTTTGACGAAGATTTCCAAGTCTTTTTCGATATTTTTCTTTCCCCCTCCAGCTTCTATATCTTCACCGTATTCCCGTAGATGTATCGAAAGTTTCGCCGGCACGCTAGAATAATCCACTTCTGGGTCCCAATCGTCGTCGTCGCCATATTCATAACGGAATACGTTAGAATACGAATGTGAAGAAGAAGAAGAAGAAGAAGAAGAAGAAGAGAGTTCTGACGGTGATAAAGGGTGCTCAGAAGAGTCTGAGGAACCGCTATCCGACATATATAAAGTCGACGACGAAGATAATGATCTTTCCATCTTAAAGATTTGTGGACCGGTTTTATCTGTAAATATTATTATAATAATAGTTTAGTTTGAGAAGCTAGGGCTACGACTGCGTCGATTAAGAAAGGAGATTCCTCCCTCATCTTAAATTTATCATCATCGATCAGTTCAACATACTAATAAAATTATTTCAATGAATAAAATTCGTATATAGATAAAATTCGTATATAGATAAATCTTTAATAATTTTTTAATAATTTATAGATTAATAAATTTATTTATATAAAAAAGGAACTTATTTATACATATTTTTGGAGATGAAAATATCTCTTAACCAGAATGAGACTTTCGCCCCTTTTTATAATTCTTTCGAACTAATTCCCTCCTCGACTTTATTAATCGCGCCCCCCCTCTTCCTCGACGTTCGCGACTTTATTTTTTTTGAGAATATATTCCTTCATCGAAAAGTATAGTATTGGAATGAGCGATCGCTTCTTCACGCCAAAGTATAATATGATCGACAAAGCGACTATCACGAATACGAATTCCAACGCGCTTTTTGCCGTCGATCCCAAAATATCCCTTCCCATTATATCACTAATGATACGTTTCAAACCTTCCTCCAAATCTTTTTGATCTATTATTTCGATAGACGAAGGGGTGTATTCAGCATCATTTTCTTTTGTTTTCTCGCCGATAATGGTTATAGAGTTATTAACGCCGAATCCGTTATCGTAGTAGGCGTCGTCATCGTCTTCGTCGTAGACTGGATTTTCTTCGTCGACGTTTTTGGTGCCATCGGATGACAAATTCGATTCGGAATAGAGCCGCTCCGTTTTATCGGATGTCGCGGGGTTCGGGAGTAAGTTTTTCGACGATAGAAGCGAGAAACTATTTAGGAAAAAGACGAAAAAAAACGCGTATTTTCTTTTTTTCGTAAACATTCTCTTAAGAATATATTATAATAATAATAGAAAATTATTATTTACAGGCCCTTAAAAATTTATTAATTCCTAATAAATAAATAAATATTTTTTTTATTTTAAAAATGCGAATATTTTATTAATACTTATCACTTCATCCATCCTTGATCGCTAGAGGAAAAAAAATCGAAACCGATTCAAAAATGACGGAGCCTGAAAAATTGGGTGGTTCCCACTATAGAAACCTGTGGAGGTGGATCCGAGTTTGCAAAGGATTTCAGAGAAACGAGATTAAAATTCAGGGGAGCCTGTACAAGTCGTTAAAATCAGAATTTTTCGGCTCGAAGAGAAGCCGCGTACCCGATTTAGGTACCGAAAAGGATCTCCCCCTCTGTATAGTATTAGCCGAATACGATGAGAAATTGCCGCCCGGAATTAAAGACGACGCCGAGAATTTACGCCTGGCGGTAGACGTTTTTATGAAGATCAACCGGGACAAAATTGAATCTTTCCGGGAGAACTACTGGGACCACTGCGAAAAATACCTCAATAGCCCTAAAACAGAGAAAAGGAAAACAGTTTTAAAAGAGTTTTTTTTTCGAAATTTGTCGACGGAGAGAAGTAAAAATAAATCGCAGCTCGAGGATGACGGTTTCGTCGTTTTATCGGATCTCGGGGAAATTCGGGACGCCTTCGAAAGGTGCGAGCGGGAAAGACGAGATAAAATAAAGAAACACGAAGCGCTCGACGAAGTCGCCGCTGCCGACGCCGCCGAGAGATCCAAATTGAGCAAAAGACGCAAAGGAAAACGTTTCAAGGCCGAAACTGCCGAAACTGCCGAAACTGCCGACACCGCTGAAGAGGAAAAGTGTGATGTAACTATAACCGCCGGCCAAAAAACGAAAACGACGTTGACACCATCGGGAAACGAAGAGGATCTTTCGGCCGCCGCCGATGATGAAGATCCCCGAGCCTCGCTCGAACGTATTAAATTAATCTTAGACGGTATCGAAGAACGGCAAAATTATTTGCTGAATTTCTTTAACGAAGAAATCCTTCGACGCCGTCGTGTAGTGGAAACGGAGTTGGGCGACAGATTAAAGGAAACTAAAAATTCGACTATGGAAATGAGAGACCGAAATCGGAGTTGCCGTGAGGCTCGTAAACGAGACGCTGCGGAAATTGTGGACCTGGCGCAAAATATTGATCGCAAAATAAAATGTTTCTCTCTCCCGTTGAGGTCGTCGATTCCCGATGAATCGTAGAGTAAAAAAATTAGGAATGCCTAAAAAGATTGTAATCAATTTACTTATTCGGTGAATATCATTGCTATTTTTTTTTAATGTTAAAAAAAAACAGGTAAGATAAATAAATATTTATTAGATAATAAATTTTTTTTATTCGAATATTTTGCACGTAGACCAATCATATTAAATCCTTCCCTCCTCATCTCCAGAATTTTCGAGTACATTATTCTTCTTCCACCGTTTGACGGCGCGTTTCAATCTATTCGCCTTACGTAACTTCGTCCGATGGATCCCGGAAACTATGAAAATTCGATGTTGACGTGGGACGCGGGACACGGAAAGGTGCTTCAAATTCATCGAGGATCTCAAGAAACAGGCGGTCGTAATAGAGTTAATTATTAGAAATGGCCTTAAAGAAATCGACGAACGTTACGTTAAAATTCAGGACGAACTCAACCGCCTCCATGCCAAAAATGAACGGATAAGTTCGCGCAACGCCGAAATCGCGGAGAGGCTAAAGGACGTAAAAGAAACTTTGATCAATTACGACGAAAATAGTTTGGGTGATTCAGCGAGTCGACAAATGAAAAAGTTAAAGCACAAAATTGAAAAAAATTAAAGATTGAGGACGAAACTTTAAAAAAACTAAAAAAGAAGAGCTTTATATGCATCGCTCGACAAGACATTAAAAGTCAAAACGCTCGATAATCTTTGCCTAAGAGGCGCAGGAGGGTTAGAAACATTCTGTCTTTATGTGAAACCGGACTAAACTTTACGATATCGTTGTTTGAGTTTTTCATTGAATAGTATATTCGCAAATATCGGGTGCTGGTTTGTTCGTATACTTCCTTTTGTTAGTTTGAAACAAACGTAAGAAACCTATCGGGTCAAAAGTTGTTTTTATAAAAAAAATTCATATTTTTTTTTTCAAGTTAAATATTTTTAAAGATTTTGGATTTAGACCTTCTACTTCTATTAGTTCCAGCTAGAACGTCACTATATGAGGTTTAACGATAGCGTCGTGCGTTCGTTCGTTCGTTCGTTCGTTCGTTTTTCTGGGTGGCGTTCGTGAGTCAACGGTATGACGCGCTGAGGGCCGGCCAATTATATATTTTAGGGTTTCGCGCAGTCCCGCTGGGGTCGGTGAGCCGGATTTGATGAAACGAGGCGTTGTGTAAGGCGGACGCTCTAACGTATCCGAGCCAATAAAATTCGAAACATATTTGCAACATTAGCAATACGCGAGGGGTTTGTATGTTAGCAGTAAGAACATTATTTCTTTAACCAATAGCGGTTATTCGAGTGCAGACAGCCACGTAAACGACGATTCCGATGGGGGGAATAGTACAGGGGTTAACAAAACTGGGTTGGAGCTCCAATGCGGGGAACCAATCGTGCTCGAAGTGGCTTTGCGAACTCAGCAAAGTGGGCGGGATAGCACCCACGGCTGGGAATATATATATAAGCCATGGCGACTGAAAATTCATTCAATTTCTTCGAAGTGTGAGACAGAGAGGTAAACTCACTGTTAGTTCGAATACTCTATTCGCGTAATATATCATAGGGTGTCGTCTTGAAAGAATATGTCTTCAAAACTCAACGAAGAAATTGTGACCGCGAGAATAACCAAACCTTCGGCGCAGCGGCGATGAGTAGCGATGATTCTTGGTGCGCCGAAGATATCGAGCATAGTTACGGAATAAAAATTAAATTTAGAAAAAACGAAAAGGAGGAGAATGACGACGATAAAGCGAAAAGATTTAAATCTAGCAAAGAAGCGTCTTCGAGTGTTGAAAATATGGGCAAAAATAGAAATCCTAAAGGAAAAAATCTTCTCGAACTTACGGAAGATGTGGTCGCAACCTCGGAAAAATCGGGTAAAAATTCTAAAAAACTAGCAAAGAAAGGTCGATCAAAACGAAGAAAAAAAGAAAAATCCTCTCAGCATCCGTCTAACGATATTCTCAAAGAAAAAAAGGAAAAGACCATTCTCCCCTTAAAGAAAAGAAATTATCTTGCACCGCCGCTCCCTTACAAGGAAAGGAAAAGTCGTCTTCTTCTTTTTCCTATGGAGGAAATGGGTAGGAAAAATTGAATTATTCGCTCGTTTCTGTACCATTATATTTTGAAAAAAATTGTAATTTTCATCAATCATTTATTTTAGAAGGAAATGTAACTGATTTTTTCTCATTTTTATTTTCTCACAGCAGGTCGTTGGCTTCCTGAATCTAGCGATCGAAGTAAAATCGATTCCTTGCTGAATATCTGCCACCACCCAACTGTCATTTCGAACGATCCATCAGGAGCAGCGAGAGCAGCAGCATCATCATCGGCGGTTTTAGAAACAAACAGTTTGACGGAAATCAAAGACGTCGTAGTAGACAGATCTATCGAGTGGAATGAAAAAAATTACATAGGAGGATGTAAGTTTCTTTTTTAATAAAAGTAGGGGGATTATATATATATATATATATATATATATATATATATATATATATATATATATATATATATATATATATATATATATATATATATATATATATATATATATATATAAAACACGCCGTTGAAAAACTCTTTGATTATAAAAAACAATAATTTATATTACTTTTAGCGCTAAAACATTTAAAGTATTCACCATTGATATTAATAATCTAAATATTTCAGATGCCGGATTGGATTTGAGAATATCTCGAAAGGAATCGAGTCCCTTATCTGAAAACGAAAGCTTGTCCGATTATTTGAAGGAGGTGGAAAAAAATACACTTTTCGATCAGGATTTACATTGTTTTCCGCGGTTGGCGCCTAAAGAAAACCCCGCTCTCCTCCCGAGTTTGTTCGACGAAGCACCCGTGCGGCAACAACAACAGAAGAAATATTATCACTACCATGATCGAATTAGTTCGACGAATGGGAATCGTCATCAGTTCGTTCGGGTTGACGGAGAGGTCGAGAATCGCTCGGATATCCCAGTATTTAGATACGGTAAGTTTAATTCTAGCCAACTCGTTTTATGATCAACGCTCGATAAATAACAGTTTTTACTCTAAATAAATCATCCTGTTATTTTAATATAAAAATACGAATTTACAATTTTTCAAACATTGTGGTTCGAAGTATACTGTTTCTCCCACAGATTTTGGAATGCGTTCGGGACATCTTGGTGAAAAGGAAGGTTTTAATAGATCTTTGACGCAAAGGTCAAATTTCCACTACAAATCTCACTCTTTTAAAAATTTAAAGAATAAAGAACACCACATGTTGTATAATTCGGAAGCGAATTTTACTCAAGAATATACTAGGAAACAGCAGCAGCAGCAGCAGCAGCAGCAGCAGCAGCAGCAATCGCAACAACAACTTTACGAAGAAACGTCCGACGCCGGATTTCTTCAATATCTGCAGCAGCAGCAGCAGCAGCAGCAGCAGCAGCAACAGCAGCTACCGCTACAATCGCGTATGTTTGTTCCAGAATACACCCAGCAGCGACCGTGTATTTTTTATCAAGAAGGTGCGAGCGACGTAGGAAAACTCGAATATCTTCAGCAAAATCATCGACAAACGCGTTTGTTTCCTCATGAGAAACCGAATTTCTTAGAAATTACCCAACATCCTCAGCAACAGAAGAAGCAGCAGCACCAGCAGATTCCACGATTTTTTGTCCCAGAATATACCCGGAGACAGGATGACCAGAAGCAGCAGCAGCAGCAGCAGCTTCCACGATTTTTTGTCCCAGAATACACCCGGAGACAGGATGACCAGCAGCAGCAGCAGCAGCAGCAGCAGAAACAACCTTTACCGAGTCTCTTTTGCTACGAGGGTGAAAACACTGCATCTGCGGTTCCCGAATACATCTCCCAGTGGCAGCAACAACAAACGCCATCGAGTAGTCTTTTTTACGATGGACAATACACCCTAAGGTCTCCCAAATGCGCCCATCAGCAGCAGCAGCAGCAGCAGCAGCAGCGATTACTTCGAGAGAGAACAAACGTCGAGGCTCCACAAGAGAATTTGTCGGCTCCTAAAAATAGTGATAATAGCTTTAACATAGACGATCTTTTACACGATTTGACAGAAAATGCGTCACCCACAGCCGCCGTCGAAACTGGGCGAACGAAGGAATCAACCGATGGTCCACTTCCAATGGATGACGACGAATCGGACGGTTGTCTGTTGGAGCCGAAAATAGAAATAAAAGAAGAGGGCGAGTGGCAGTTATCCGAAGAAACTAATTTTGAGGGTAGTGAAACATCGCCGCCGCCGTCGAGAGACGATGGAGACTTTAAACGGGAAACTGATAGCTGCGACTATCGCGGCGACGCTGATATACTCGTGACGAACTCTAATTACGACCCCCTTTCCGTGTCGTTAATGAAACCCGATTACGAATCGGACGGTTGTCTGTTGGAGCCAAAAGTAGAAATAAAAGAAGAGGGCGAGTGGCAGTCATCCGAAGAAACTAATTTTGAGGGTAGTGAAATATCGCCGCCGCCGTTGCCGCCGTCGAGAGACGATGGAGACGTTAAAAGGGAAACGGATAACAGCGATCATCATTACGACCACCTTTCCGTGTCGTTAATGAACCCCGATTACGAAAATATGGTTAAGGGGATTCGGGATATCAAAGATTTAATTCACATTCCGAAAGTCGTCTCTCCTCTCCCGTCTTCCCCCTCTTCTTCCTCCGCCGGACATTTGGTGAAGGAAACTGTAATGTGTCAAAACACCGAAGTGACGATAGAATATTCATCGCCGTACGCCGCCTCCGCCGCCGCTGCTGCCGCTGGTGGCAACATCAAATCTAATAACGCTCTACGAGCAAGTTTCTTGGTATCTAAAATCGTCGATGATATTGAAAACAATGTCGTCAGCGAAGTGACGCTCGCGCAAGTGAAAAGGGCCATGGGTGAAGTGTATAACAACGTCAACCTGAGAACGACAAATGGGATTAAAATCCCTTTCATGAACACTCACCTGCCCTTCGCGATCAACCGGTATTTCGCCGAACAACTTTGCGTCACCGACGGCTGTGGAGATAAGTTCACCTCCGATCTTTTGGACTTTCTCGTACAGATCGCATTTTGCAGATTCGTGGAGGCCCAGAATTTTCGCTACAAACCAAAAATGAAGAAGGGAAAAATTCCGACCTGGCACCGGCTAGTCATTGAGGCATTGGGACGGTACGTTCGGCTCGACGCCGAAACCAACGAATTGATACTCGACGTATCTTTTATTCCTCAAAGTTCGAAAGACGAACGCTTCACCGCTAAATTTTTGGGGGATCAGAAGATGCTCGCATCGTTTAGGCGAATGCAGGAAGCTGACTTTGGGAAGTCTAAGTATAAGATATTTGGCGAGGTTTACGTGAATTACCTTTACACCAGGTGGTCATCGAAATCCGACAAAAAAATTCAAAAGATTTTAGACCACGAAATTTCAAAAATATTTAACTTGTATTTCGATAATTGAAGATATTATGTTATATTATATTATATTATATATTATAAAAAATTTTCGCGTTTTATTTTTAAAAGTGTGTACTTTTTGTGTAAATAAAAAAATGTTTTTAGTTATACCTTTATTTTAATCAACCTGATTGCGAAAAATACATAAAAACAAAATTAAAAAACTTTTTTCCTACGAGTGTATACGTTTTGCTTAAATATACAGCCATAAATTTATTTTAATCATCGTCGATTGAGTAAAATACGTAAAAATAACGGACGACACGATGGGTAATAACGATAATATTCACAGGAACACGTCGCTGTTTCTTCAATATCGAATATATTCTTCAAAAAACTCCTTTAATAATTTATTGGATTCTTGCATCGAGGACGTCGAGAGAAAAGCGAAACACTTGGAGAAAAAAAGAATGGTCTTGTCGAAATTTAGAGAAAGTTTATCGCGCGAAGAAATGCTCGGATTCCTTTTCAAAGAACGATCACTTTTACACCGGAGGGAAGCCATGTTGCACTTTAAATTTTATTTTTTGTACTTTAAACTCGCGATCGAGGTGATAACGGACGAACTCGTTCGACACGCTTCGGAGAAAAAAATTCAGGATATCCGAAAGTATCTGAATACCATTCAACTGCAGAGTCACTTCGTTTGTTGCCTGGCTAAATGGCTTTTAAACGAATATTACGTAAGGTTTCCCGATAACGATATCGAGATCTTGGAAAATAAGTGCATTGTGGCGGAGCGCTATATGATCTTCGCGCGAGTCGCATTCGCGAGGATAAGGCCGCTCGTGCTAGACGCGAGGGGCGTCACCGACGACGAGAGCGGCGGCGTTTTCGAAAGAGTAAATACCGAAATCTTACCTTTATTAGGCGAGCGAGGCGTCTTCAATCGCGACGAGGACGACGACCATACAAACTATTCGGCGACAGAAGTTTTAGCGGCTAAAACGTACTTGAAGGAGCGTATTTACGAACACGATATTTATTTTAAAAATGAACCTTCGCAACAGCAGAGGTCGTCGCGACGGCGAAGAAAATCGGGAAAGGACGATGATTCTTTTCTCGGCGCGTTTTACGAAACGGAGCTGCCAACGGGGGAGGAAGAGGAAGAGGAAGAGGAAGAGAAGAGACGCGGAGGGGAGATTATTATTTAGTTCGAACGAATAATCCGCTATTGAATAACAAGGACTCGCCCGATAATTATTCGTCCCCTTTATTCAAAATGTTTATCGGAAGCGTAGACGAACGAGAAAATGCGGGATTAGAGTCGGAGCTGACGAAGCCCTTCTGCGAGAATAACGACGAAATTTATAGATCCAGTTTCCACGTTCAATATTCGTGGCGAGAGAACGTTTTCGATTTTGAGCGTATAAAATACAATTTAGAAAAGAGCGTCAAAACAGGCGGCGCGAGCGGCGTTAAGGGACTCGTGTTTCTAAGAGAAGCCGAAGAAAAAATTAAACATTTTTATTCGTCTTTAAGAAGTTTTCTCGAGGCGGAGAAGAAGTCGAAACGGTTGTTGAAGGAAATGAAGCGCGCAGAAAATTCTATCGAAGAGGATATTCGCAAATATCGGGTGCTGGTTTGTTCGTATAGAGTATTTTCGGAAAAAATATCTTCCTTTAACGACTGCCTCTCTCACCCGGTGGTAGAAACCGATAACGATTGAACGAAATTATTATTTTCGCGTCTTTTCTTTTCTTCGTTCACCAAAAAAAATTCAAAATTTTTTTTTCCATTTTTAGAACAATTATCTTACGCTGATTCCACGAATGTCATTATTTTTCTTGTACCCATCGTAGTTTTCAAGAAAAAAATTAAAATATCCAAATAAATTTAATTTTTTTTTTTATGCATATTTAGAACAAATATTTCACGCTGATTCCACGAATGTTATCAGTTTTCTTGTAGCTATCGTAGTTTTCGAGAAAAAAAATAAAATATAAAAAAAAATCACAAATTTTTTTTTCCATTTTTAGAACAATTATCTTACGCTGATTCCACGAATGTTTCGAAGGGAACTGATATAAGTCGAATGTCTAAGTATAAGTCGAAGGTCTAAGTGCTAAAATCTTAATCTTCTCAAAGAAAATAATACACAAAAATTTTTTAGTCCAAATTATTTTTCGGAATTTGCACTAATAAGACCATAATCAGAATTATATCAGTTCACCCGATACAGGCGTCACTATATGCACGTCATAATCTCGCTCCTCTCTTAGGTAACTGCTGTATCTTTAAAAAGCCGTTTCAGCGACTTCTTCGATTCCCGGGTTAAAGGCGACAACCATATATCTCTCAGACTGAACGTTTCGAAGACCGAAAAACGGACCTAACACGATCGGGTGAACGCTTTAGGGTTATTAAACCATCGTTGAACCCGATATAGTGACGTTTCGAAAGGGAACTGACTGGATTATAAGTCGAAGTGCTAAGTGATACGTCGAAGGTTTAAGCTGCTAACGTCGAAGGTTTAGTGGCTTAAGTCGAAGCGGTCTAAGTATAAGTCGAAAGGTCTAGGTATAAGTCGAACGTCTAAGTGCTAAGTCGAAGGTCTAAGTATAAGTCGAAGGTCTAAGTATAAGTCGAAGGTCTAAGTGCTAAGTCGAAGGTCTAAGTGCTAGAATCTAAAAATTCTCAAAGGAAATATTTCAAGAGCTAAGATCGAGGCTCTAAGTTTGCTAAAGCTCGAAAGGTCTAAGTGCTAAGTCGAAGGTCTAAGTGTAAGTCGAAGGTTCTAAGTGCTAAGTCGAAGTCTAAGTGCTAAGTCGAAGTCTAAGTGCTAAAAAATCTAAAATTTCTCAAAAAAAATAATTCATAAAATTTTTTAAGTCCAAATTTTTTATTTATTTTCTCTTCTTTTTCTTTTCTTTTTGTTTTTTGTTTTTTATTTTATTTTTTTTTTTTATTATTTTTTTATTATTTTCTTTTTTTTTTTTTTTTTTATTTTTTTTTTTCTTTTTTTTTTTCGGAATTGCACTTAGACCTTCGGACTTCGACTTATATCAGTTTCCGATCAGGCGTCACTATATGACGTCATAATCGGATGGAAGATAGTTTTTAGCTTAGCGTAACTGGGATATCTTTGAAAGCGTTCAGCAGCTATTGCGAGTTCCCGTAAGCGTGACACTATACTTATAGTGACGTTCGCAGAGGAACCGAAAAAACGATCTACTTGAATCGCGCAACACCTTTAAGTTATTAAACTATCACTTCAAACCCATATAGTGACGTCTCAACGGGAACTGATATTAGTCAAAGGTCTAAGTGTGAAATCTAAAAAATCAGAGAAAATAATTTCCCAAAAATTTTTAAGTCGAAATCATTTCGGAATTGCCACTTTAGACTTTCGAACTTATATTAGTTCAAACAAAACAAACGCAACGACGGTCAGC
This sequence comes from Trachelipus rathkii, assembly GCA_015478945.1. NCBI lineage: Eukaryota > Metazoa > Arthropoda > Malacostraca > Isopoda > Trachelipodidae > Trachelipus > Trachelipus rathkii. The sequence goes on along the minus strand of JABUQX010027483.1, from coordinate 12,381 downwards.
AGATATAAGTCGAAGTTCTAAGTGCAAAAAAACTCGAAAACTACGATAAGCTACAAAAAAACTAATATTTTTCATGAAAACATAAAAAAGTTATTATGTTTTTAAAAATGGAAAAAAAAATTTAATTGAAAAATTTTAAGATTTTAGCACTTAGACCTTCGACTTACACTTAGACCTTCGACTTAGGCACTTAGACCTTTCGATTACACTTAGACCTTCGACTAGCACTTTAGACCTTCGATTAGCACTTAGACCTTCGACTTAGCTCTTAGACCTTCGACTTAGCACTTAGACCTTCGACTTAGCACTTAGACCTTCGACTTAGCACTTAGACCTTCGACTTATACTTAGACCTTCGACTTATACTTAGACCTTCGACTTAGCACTTAGACGTTCGACTTATACCTAGACCTTCGACTTATACTTAGACCTTCGACTTAGCACTTAAACCTTCGACTTAGCACTTAAACCTTCGACTTATACTTAGACCTTCGACTTATATCAGTTCCCTTCGAAACGTCACTATATCGGGTTCAACGATGGTTTATACCCTAAAAAGCGTCACCCGATCTAGTTAGGTCGTTTTTCGGTTCCCTTCGAAACGTCACTATAATATAGTGTCGCCTTACGGGAATCGAAGAAGTCGCTGAACGCTTTAAAATACCAGTTACCTAAGCTAAAACTATCTTCAATCCGATTATGACGTCATATAGTGACGCCTGATCGGGAACTGATATAAGTCGAAGGTCTAAGTGCAAATTGGAAATAATTTTGACTAAAAAATTTTGTGATTATTTTTCTTTGAGAAGATTAGATTTACACTTAGACTTCGACTTATTACTTTAGGACATTCGAACTTATATCAGTTCCCTTCGAAACATTCGTGGAAATCAGCTTAAGATAATTGTTCTAAAAATGGAAAAAAAAAATGATTTTTTTTTATTTTATTTTTTTTCTCGAAAACTACGATAGCTACAAGAAAACTAATAACATTCGTGGAATCAGCGTGAAATATTTGTTCTAAATATGCATAAAAAAAAATTTAAATTTATTTGGATATTTTAATTTTTTTCTTGAAAACTACGATGGGTACAAGAAAAATAATGACATTCGTGGAATCAGCGTAAGATAATTGTTCTAAAAATGGAAAAAAAAATTTTGAATTTTTTTTGGTGAACGAAGAAAAGAAAAGACGCGAAAATAATAATTTCGTTCAATCGTTATCGGTTTCTACCACCGGGTGAGAGAGGCAGTCGTTAAAGGAAGATATTTTTTCCGAAAATACTCTATACGAACAAACCAGCACCCGATATTTGCGAATATCCTCTTCGATAGAATTTTCTGCGCGCTTCATTTCCTTCAACAACCGTTTCGACTTCTTCTCCGCCTCGAGAAAACTTCTTAAAGACGAATAAAAATGTTTAATTTTTTCTTCGGCTTCTCTTAGAAACACGAGTCCCTTAACGCCGCTCGCGCCGCCTGTTTTGACGCTCTTTTCTAAATTGTATTTTATACGCTCAAAATCGAAAACGTTCTCTCGCCACGAATATTGAACGTGGAAACTGGATCTATAAATTTCGTCGTTATTCTCGCAGAAGGGCTTCGTCAGCTCCGACTCTAATCCCGCATTTTCTCGTTCGTCTACGCTTCCGATAAACATTTTGAATAAAGGGGACGAATAATTATCGGGCGAGTCCTTGTTATTCAATAGCGGATTATTCGTTCGAACTAAATAATAAATCTCCCCTCCGCGCTCTTCTTTCTCTTCCTCTTCCTCTTCCTCCCCCGTTGGCAGCTCCGTTTCGTAAAACGCGCCGAGAAAAGAATCATCGTCCTTTCCCGATTTTCTTCGCCGTCGCGAAGACCTCTGCTGTTGCGAAGGTTCATTTTTAAAATAAATATCGTGTTCGTAAATACGCTCCTTCAAGTACGTTTTAGCTGCTAAAACTTCTGTCGCAGAATAGTTTGTATGGTCGTCGTTCTCGTCGTGATTGAAGACGCCTCGCTCGCCTAATAAAGGTAAGATTTCGGTATTTACTCTTTCGAAAACGCCGCCGCTCTCGTCGTCGGTGACGCCCCTCGCGTCTAGCACGAGCGGCCTTATCCTCGCGAATGCGACTCGCGCGAAGATCATGTGGCGCTCGGCCTCTTCGCGAGATTTCTCCAAGAAATCGATATCGTTATAGGGAAACCTTACGTAATATTCGTTTAAAAGCCATTTAGCCAGGCAACAAACGAAGTGACTCTGCAATTGAATGGTATTCAGATACTTTCGGAGATCCTGAATTTTTTTCTCCGAAGCGTGTCGAACGACTTCGTCCGTTATCACCTCGATCGCGAGTTTAAAGTACAAAAAATAAAATTTAAAGTGCAACATGGCTTCCCTCCGGTGTAAAAGTGATCGTTCTTTGAAAAGGAATCCGAGCATTTCTTCGCGCGATAAACTTTCTCTAAATTTCGACAAGACCATTCTTTTTTTCTCCAAGTGTTTCGCTTTTCTCTCGACGTCCTCGATGCAAGAATCCAATAAATTATTAAAGGAGTTTTTTGAAGAATATATTCGATATTGAAGAAACAGCGACGTGTTCCTGTGAATATTATCGTTATTATCCATCGTGTCGTCCGTTATTTTTACGTATTTTACTCAATCGACGATGATTAAAATAAATTTATGGCTGTATATTTAAGCAAAACGTATACACTCGTAGGAAAAAAGTTTTTTAATTTTGTTTTTATGTATTTTTCGCAATCAGGTTGATTAAAATAAAGGTATAACTAAAAACATTTTTTTATTTACACAAAAAGTACACACTTTTAAAAATAAAACGCGAAAAATTTTTATAATATATAATATAATATAACATAATATCTTCAATTATCGAAATACAAGTTAAATATTTTTGAAATTTCGTGGTCTAAAATCTTTTGAATTTTTTTGTCGGATTTCGATGACCACCTGGTGTAAAGGTAATTCACGTAAACCTCGCCAAATATCTTATACTTAGACTTCCCAAAGTCAGCTTCCTGCATTCGCCTAAACGATGCGAGCATCTTCTGATCCCCCAAAAATTTAGCGGTGAAGCGTTCGTCTTTCGAACTTTGAGGAATAAAAGATACGTCGAGTATCAATTCGTTGGTTTCGGCGTCGAGCCGAACGTACCGTCCCAATGCCTCAATGACTAGCCGGTGCCAGGTCGGAATTTTTCCCTTCTTCATTTTTGGTTTGTAGCGAAAATTCTGGGCCTCCACGAATCTGCAAAATGCGATCTGTACGAGAAAGTCCAAAAGATCGGAGGTGAACTTATCTCCACAGCCGTCGGTGACGCAAAGTTGTTCGGCGAAATACCGGTTGATCGCGAAGGGCAGGTGAGTGTTCATGAAAGGGATTTTAATCCCATTTGTCGTTCTCAGGTTGACGTTGTTATACACTTCACCCATGGCCCTTTTCACTTGCGCGAGCGTCACTTCGCTGACGACATTGTTTTCAATATCATCGACGATTTTAGATACCAAGAAACTTGCTCGTAGAGCGTTATTAGATTTGATGTTGCCACCAGCGGCAGCAGCGGCGGCGGAGGCGGCGTACGGCGATGAATATTCTATCGTCACTTCGGTGTTTTGACACATTACAGTTTCCTTCACCAAATGTCCGGCGGAGGAAGAAGAGGGGGAAGACGGGAGAGGAGAGACGACTTTCGGAATGTGAATTAAATCTTTGATATCCCGAATCCCCTTAACCATATTTTCGTAATCGGGGTTCATTAACGACACGGAAAGGTGGTCGTAATGATGATCGCTGTTATCCGTTTCCCTTTTAACGTCTCCATCGTCTCTCGACGGCGGCAACGGCGGCGGCGATATTTCACTACCCTCAAAATTAGTTTCTTCGGATGACTGCCACTCGCCCTCTTCTTTTATTTCTACTTTTGGCTCCAACAGACAACCGTCCGATTCGTAATCGGGTTTCATTAACGACACGGAAAGGGGGTCGTAATTAGAGTTCGTCACGAGTATATCAGCGTCGCCGCGATAGTCGCAGCTATCAGTTTCCCGTTTAAAGTCTCCATCGTCTCTCGACGGCGGCGGCGATGTTTCACTACCCTCAAAATTAGTTTCTTCGGATAACTGCCACTCGCCCTCTTCTTTTATTTCTATTTTCGGCTCCAACAGACAACCGTCCGATTCGTCGTCATCCATTGGAAGTGGACCATCGGTTGATTCCTTCGTTCGCCCAGTTTCGACGGCGGCTGTGGGTGACGCATTTTCTGTCAAATCGTGTAAAAGATCGTCTATGTTAAAGCTATTATCACTATTTTTAGGAGCCGACAAATTCTCTTGTGGAGCCTCGACGTTTGTTCTCTCTCGAAGTAATCGCTGCTGCTGCTGCTGCTGCTGCTGCTGATGGGCGCATTTGGGAGACCTTAGGGTGTATTGTCCATCGTAAAAAAGACTACTCGATGGCGTTTGTTGTTGCTGCCACTGGGAGATGTATTCGGGAACCGCAGATGCAGTGTTTTCACCCTCGTAGCAAAAGAGACTCGGTAAAGGTTGTTTCTGCTGCTGCTGCTGCTGCTGCTGCTGGTCATCCTGTCTCCGGGTGTATTCTGGGACAAAAAATCGTGGAAGCTGCTGCTGCTGCTGCTTCTGGTCATCCTGTCTCCGGGTATATTCTGGGACAAAAAATCGTGGAATCTGCTGGTGCTGCTGCTTCTTCTGTTGCTGAGGATGTTGGGTAATTTCTAAGAAATTCGGTTTCTCATGAGGAAACAAACGCGTTTGTCGATGATTTTGCTGAAGATATTCGAGTTTTCCTACGTCGCTCGCACCTTCTTGATAAAAAATACACGGTCGCTGCTGGGTGTATTCTGGAACAAACATACGCGATTGTAGCGGTAGCTGCTGCTGCTGCTGCTGCTGCTGCTGCTGCTGCTGCAGATATTGAAGAAATCCGGCGTCGGACGTTTCTTCGTAAAGTTGTTGTTGCGATTGCTGCTGCTGCTGCTGCTGCTGCTGCTGCTGCTGCTGTTTCCTAGTATATTCTTGAGTAAAATTCGCTTCCGAATTATACAACATGTGGTGTTCTTTATTCTTTAAATTTTTAAAAGAGTGAGATTTGTAGTGGAAATTTGACCTTTGCGTCAAAGATCTATTAAAACCTTCCTTTTCACCAAGATGTCCCGAACGCATTCCAAAATCTGAAAAATTGTAAATTCGTATTTTTATATTAAAATAACAGGATGATTTATTTAGAGTAAAAACTGTTATTTATCGAGCGTTGATCATAAAACGAGTTGGCTAGAATTAAACTTACCGTATCTAAATACTGGGATATCCGAGCGATTCTCGACCTCTCCGTCAACCCGAACGAACTGATGACGATTCCCATTCGTCGAACTAATTCGATCATGGTAGTGATAATATTTCTTCTGTTGTTGTTGCCGCACGGGTGCTTCGTCGAACAAACTCGGGAGGAGAGCGGGGTTTTCTTTAGGCGCCAACCGCGGAAAACAATGTAAATCCTGATCGAAAAGTGTATTTTTTTCCACCTCCTTCAAATAATCGGACAAGCTTTCGTTTTCAGATAAGGGACTCGATTCCTTTCGAGATATTCTCAAATCCAATCCGGCATCTGAAATATTTAGATTATTAATATCAATGGTGAATACTTTAAATGTTTTAGCGCTAAAAGTAATATAAATTATTGTTTTTTATAATCAAAGAGTTTTTCAACGGCGTGTTATATATATATATATATATATATATAATCCCCCTACTATCTATATATATATAATATATATATATATATATATATATATATATATAATCCCCCTACTTTTATTAAAAAAGAAACTTACATCCTCCTATGTAATTTTTTTCATTCCACTCGATAGATCTGTCTACTACGACGTCTTTGATTTCCGTCAAACTGTTTGTTTCTAAAACCGCCGATGATGATGCTGCTGCTCTCGCTGCTCCTGATGGATCGTTCGAAATGACAGTTGGGTGGTGGCAGATATTCAGCAAGGAATCGATTTTACTTCGATCGCTAGATTCAGGAAGCCAACGACCTGCTGTGAGAAAATAAAAATGAGAAAAAATCAGTTACATTTCCTTCTAAAATAAATGATTGATGATAATTACAATTTTTTTCAAAATATAATGGTACAGAAACGAGCGAATAATTCAATTTTTCCTACCCATTTCCTCCATAGGAAAAAGAAGAAGACGACTTTTCCTTTCCTTGTAAGGGAGCGGCGGTGCAAGATAATTTCTTTTCTTTAAGGGGAGAATGGTCTTTTCCTTTTTTTCTTTGAGAATATCGTTAGACGGATGCTGAGAGGATTTTTCTTTTTTTCTTCGTTTTGATCGACCTTTCTTTGCTAGTTTTTTAGAATTTTTACCCGATTTTTCCGAGGTTGCGACCACATCTTCCGTAAGTTCGAGAAGATTTTTTCCTTTAGGATTTCTATTTTTGCCCATATTTTCAACACTCGAAGACGCTTCTTTGCTAGATTTAAATCTTTTCGCTTTATCGTCGTCATTCTCCTCCTTTTCGTTTTTTCTAAATTTAATTTTTATTCCGTAACTATGCTCGATATCTTCGGCGCACCAAGAATCATCGCTACTCATCGCCGCCGCCGAAGGTTTGGTTATTCTCGCGGTCACAATTTCTTCGTTGAGTTTTGAAGACATATTCTTTCAAGACGACACCCTATGATATATTACGCGAATAGAGTATTCGAACTAACAGTGAGTTTACCTCTCTGTCTCACACTTCGAAGAAATTGAATGAATTTTCAGTCGCCATGGCTTATATATATATTCCCAGCCGTGGGTGCTATCCCGCCCACTTTGCTGAGTTCGCAAAGCCACTTCGAGCACGATTGGTTCCCCGCATTGGAGCTCCAACCCAGTTTTGTTAACCCCTGTACTATTCCCCCCATCGGAATCGTCGTTTACGTGGCTGTCTGCACTCGAATAACCGCTATTGGTTAAAGAAATAATGTTCTGACTGCTACCCCACAAACCCCTCGCGTATTGCTAATGTTGCAAATATGTTTCGAATTTTATTGGCTCGGATACGTTAGAGCGTCCGCCTTACACAACGCCTCGTTTCATCAAATCCGGCTCACCGACCCCAGCGGGACTGCGCGAAACCCTAAAAAATATAATTGGCCGGCCCTCAGCGCGTCATACCGTTGACTCACGAACGCCACCCAGAAAAACGAACGAACGAACGAACGAACGAACGCACGACGCTATCGTTAAACCTCATATAGTGACGTTTTAGCGGGAACTAATAAAAGTCGAAGGTCTAAATCCAAAATCTTGAAAAATATTTAACTTTGAAAAAAAAATATTATTTTTTTTTTATAAAAACAACTTTTGACCCGATAGGTTTCTTACGTTTGTTGCAAACTAACAAAAGGAAGTATAATAATAATAAGTTAATAAAAAGCAAACACCATTTTTTCTAACAATTTTATTCAAATAAAAAACTCAAAACAACGATAAATACGTAAAGTTAGTCGGGTTTACATAAAGACAATGTTTCTACCCCGCGCCTCTTAGCAAAATTTATCGAGCGGACTTTAATTCTTCGAGCGATGCGATAAAGCTTTCTTTTTTAGTTTTTTTAATTTCGTCCTCTCTTTAATTTTTTCAATTTTGTCCTTTAACTTTTTCATTTGTCGACTCGCAGCATCACCCAAACTGTTTTCGTCGTAATTGATCAAAGTTTCTTTTACGTCCTTTAGCCTCTCCGCGATTTCGGCGTTGCGCGAACTTATCCGTTCGTTTTTGGCATGGAGGCGGTTGAGTTCGTCCTGAATTTTAACGTAACGTTCGTCGACTTCTTTAAGGCCATTTCTAATAATTAACTCTATTACGACCGCCTGTTTCTTGAGATCCTCGATGAATTTGAAGCACCTTTCCGTGTCCCGCGTCAACATCGAATTTTCATAGTTTCCGGGATCCATCGGACGAAGTTACGTAAGGCGAATAGATTGAAACGCGCCGTCAAACGGTGGAAGAAGAATAATGTACTCGAAAATTCTGGAGATGAGGAGGGAAGGATTTAATATGATTGGTCTACGTGCAAAATATTCGAATAAAAAAAATTTATTATCTAATAAATATTTATTTATCTTACCTGTTTTTTTTTAACATTAAAAAAAAATAGCAATGATATTCACCGAATAAGTAAATTGATTACAATCTTTTTAGGCATTCCTAATTTTTTTACTCTACGATTCATCGGGAATCGACGACCTCATCGAGTGAGAGAAACATTTTATTTTGCGATCAATTTCTTGCGCAAGGTCCCAAATTCCGCAGCGTTCTCGTACGAGCCTCGCGGCAACTCACGATTCCGCTCTCATTTCCATAGTCGAATTTTTAGTTTCCTTTAATCTGTCGCCCAACTCCGTTTCCACTACACGACGGCGTCGAAGGATTTCTTCGTTAAAGAAATTCAGCAAATAATTTTGCCGTTCTTCGATACCGTCTAAGATTAATTTAATACGTTCGAGCGAGGCTCGGGGATCTTCATCATCGGCGGCGGCCGAAAGATCCTCTTCGTTTCCCGATGGTGTCAACGTCGTTTTCGTTTTTTGGCCGGCGGTTATAGTTACATCACACTTTTCCTCTTCAGCGGTGTCGGCAGTTTCGGCAGTTTCGGCAGTTTCGGCCTTGAACCGTTTTCCTTTGCGTCTTTTGCTCAATTTGGATCTCTCGGCGGCGTCGGCAGCGGCGACTTCGTCGAGCGCTTCGTGTTTCTTTATTTTATCTCGTCTTTCCCGCTCGCACCTTTCGAAGGCGTCCCGAATTTCCCCGAGATCCGATAAAACGACGAAACCGTCATCCTCGAGCTGCGATTTATTTTTACTTCTCTCCGTCGACAAATTTCGAAAAAAAAACTCTTTTAAAACTGTTTTCCTTTTCTCTGTTTTAGGGCTATTGAGGTATTTTTCGCAGTGGTCCCAGTAGTTCTCCCGAAAAGATTCAATTTTGTCCCGGTTGATCTTCATAAAAACGTCTACCGCCAGGCGTAAATTCTCGGCGTCGTCTTTAATTCCGGGCGGCAATTTCTCATCGTATTCGGCTAATACTATACAGAGGGGGAGATCCTTTTCGGTACCTAAATCGGGTACGCGGCTTCTCTTCGAGCCGAAAAATTCTGATTTTAACGACTTGTACAGGCTCCCCTGAATTTTAATCTCGTTTCTCTGAAATCCTTTGCAAACTCGGATCCACCTCCACAGGTTTCTATAGTGGGAACCCCCCAATTTTTCAGGCTCCGTCATTTTTGGATCGGTTTCGATTTTTTTTTTTACTCTAGCGATCAAGGATGGATGAAGTGATAAGTATTAATAAAATATTCGCATTTTTAAAATAAAAAAAATATTTATTTATTTATTAGAAATTAATATATTTTTAAGCGCCTGTAAATAATAATTTTCTATTATTATTATAATATATTCTTAAGAGAATGTTTACGAAAAAAAGAAAATACGCGTTTTTTTTCGTCTTTTTCGTAAATAGTTTCTCGCTTCTATCGTCGAAAAACTTACTCCCGGACCCCGCGACATCCGATAAAACGGAGCGGCTCTATTCCGAATCGAATTTGTCATCCGATGGCACCAAAAACGTCGACGAAGAAAATCCAGTCTACGACGAAGACGATGACGACGCCTACTACGATAACGGATTCGGCGTTAATAACTCTATAACCATTATCGGCGAGAAAACAAAAGAAAATGATGCTGAATACACCCCTTCGTCTATCGAAATAATAGATCAAAAAGATTTGGAGGAAGGTTTGAAACGTATCATTAGTGATATAATGGGAAGGGATATTTTGGGATCGACGGCAAAAAGCGCGTTGGAATTCGTATTCGTGATAGTCGCTTTGTCGATCATATTATACTTTGGCGTGAAGAAGCGATCGCTCATTCCAATACTATACTTTTCGATGAAGGAATATATTCTCAAAAAAAATAAAGTCGCGAACGTCGAGGAAGAGGGAGGCGCGATTAATAAAGTCGAGGAGGGAAATTAGTTCAAAAGAATTATAAAAAGGGGCGAAAGTCTCATTCTGGTTAAGAGATATTTTCATCTCCAAAAATATGTATAAATAAGTTCCTTTTTTATATAAATAAATTTATTAATCTATAAATTATTAAAAAATTATTAAAGATTTATCTATATACAAATTTTATCTATATACGAATTTTATTCATTGAAATAATTTTATTAGTATGTTGAACTGATCGATGATGATAAATTTAAGATGAGGGAGGAATCTCCTTTCTTAATCGACGCAGTCGTAGCCCTAGCTTCTCAAACTAAACTATTATTATAATAATATTTACAGATAAAACCGGTCCACAAATCTTTAAGATGGAAAGATCATTATCTTCGTCGTCGACTTTATATATGTCGGATAGCGGTTCCTCAGATTCTTCTGAGCACCCTTTATCACCGTCAGAACTCTCTTCTTCTTCTTCTTCTTCTTCTTCTTCACATTCGTATTCTAACGTATTCCGTTATGAATATGGCGACGACGACGATTGGGACCCAGAAGTGGATTATTCTAGCGTGCCGGCGAAACTTTCGATACATCTACGGGAATACGGTGAAGATATAGAAGCTGGAGGGGGAAAGAAAAATATTGAAAAAGACTTGGAAATCTTCGTCAAAGAATCGGAAAAAATGGAATTTTTGAACATAAAAAACAAAAATAAGGTTTTAAATTTTGGGAAGAAAAGAAAAAGCGACAATGGGCACGCCGTCGCCGTCGCCGCCTCCGCCGACGCCTCTTCCCGGAGGAAGGAAAAAGGAAAAATGGAAGATCCTAAAAAGTTTATCGATCTAACCGATTGTTGGGTGCTGAACGAGAAAGACGAAATTATCCTAAATTTGAAAAACAAGAACGCGTCGATCGCCGAAATCTACAAACCCGAGAGGTGTTTAGACGATATAAAAATTAAAGACGTTCGTTACGTAGACTCCTGCTCCAGCTCTTCGTCGCCTCCTCCTCGTCCCGACGCCCCCGTCTCGGATGAAGATATTCGTTTTTCGTACGGCGTAAATTTCGATAAGTTGAACGAAGAAAGGACGCGAAATGAGATATCCGAAATGCTCAAATCGGACGACGACGACAATTGCCCCGTGAGGAAAATTATAAGAGACAAATTTAGTCACGATCGCCCCCTCATTGCCGGCTACGAAGGGGAAATTATAAGGATTTTGAGCACGTTCCGCGCAATCGAACTTCGCCGAGAGAAGTACATGCTCGTGAAACGAAGCAACAGCTTAAAGTTCACCGAGGCTCTTATAAAGAAATGCCTCGTCATAATCAAGGGATGTCGAAAAATCGACGACAAGCTGCGTCAAAAAAATTTAACGATAACCGCGCTCACGATTTTCCACCTCAAGATATGCAGGAACCAGAGCACGTTCAAACGAATCCGAATTCCCAACGCGCAATTGGACTGGTGCATTCAGGCGGCAATTCTCAAATTAAACGAATTCGACGCCTTTAACATCACGGACGCGAATTTCGATACGAAATTTTGTCACTTCGTCATTAGTTTGGGCGATCGAGTGCTACTGTCGAAACTGAACAACGTCAACAACGCCAAGTTCTTGATCCATAAGTACGCGAGTGAAGTGGATTTCGATCCGCGACAAACGCGCCGAGCGATCGAGCTATACAACGTCGTTAAGAAGAACAACATTTTGGATCAGAAGACTCCCAAAAATTTGGCCTTGGCGGTTTTGAGCTTCATCGATCCTCGCATCAAGAACCGAGCCGAGAAACACTGCAATTTGACGACGATTAACAACATTTGCTCCCACATTCGGAACTACCTCGACTGCATCGGCTCTTATAACCATTATTTCTTACACCACGACGGCCAAAAGGACGATCCGACGACGAAGACGACCAGTTCGGTCGAAGAACAACCGCCACCGCAGCCGTCGACCTCGCATCAGCAACATCAGCAGCAGCAGCAGCAGCAGCAGCAGCAGCAGCAGCAGCAGCAGCAGCAGCAGCAACAGCAGCAGTACCGTCGCATGATGCGCGACAAATATCTTTTGCTGAAATTAGGCCTGCAAAGAGCGGCGTTCGAAAACATTTACGACATTACTTGCTTCACGAACATCGACCGGCTCATCCACGAGGTAAAAATAATTGAAACAAATCACTATTTGAGGAGCAAGGCTTTTAAAAACAACCCCAAACTTAAAGCTTTATTCGATCCCATCGATTACAAATTTTTACCGAGTCGCCTTCTCCTTCCCAACTTCTCGACGGGGCCGAAACAGGATTCGCCGCCGCCGAGCGCACGCCGCTGTCGCCTACGCCATCGTGGT